>CM046835.1:37143552-37313552 GCA_025618425.1 Heliocidaris tuberculata | reverse complement strand
ATCACTGACAAATCGCTTGATGAAACGCTCTCCAGGTCAGGTATTAAATTGAAAGTCCACCCTGGTATTTAGTTGATTTAAATAAAAGCAAAAAAAAAATAAGAGAAAGGGATTAGTGTAAGTTTGAGCAGAATCCAATAAATAAAGTTCAAAATTTTTTAAGTTGTAAGCAATCAAACACAAATTGGCAACTCCGTGATGCATCTTGCGAGCTCCTCTCCCACTTGCTCAGTACAGAAAACATTATGAATTTTCATTTTCTTGGTTTTTGATGAAGGTATGGATTTGTTTCTTACGTGCTTTATGTAAAAAACACATGAGCAAGATTATATCCAAGGTGCATGCATGATTGAAAATTTCCTTTAGAGAAATTGGAAATTAATGATTCTGGGGGTACAGGGCAAATAGGTCACAGAGTTGCCAATTCATGTTTGTTTGATTACAACTTCAAAAATTCATAACTTTCTTATTTCTGATCATATATTTGCTCAAACCCTCTCAGATCTATATCTCTAATTTTCCTGCTTCTTTTAAAACCAACTTGTAATCAGGATGGACTTCCCCTTTCAAAGCAAATAAGAAAAGGAAACACATAGCTGGGAGAATGATACAATTACTGAAAAAAAGAGATTATAAAGGAAACAGAAATTTTAAAAAGGCAAAGAGGAGAAAATGAAACAAAAGGGAGATAGGAAGAGCAAAGAAAAAAGTGCGACAGAGCGAAACAGATGGGGCAGGAAGGAGTATAATGACAATGAATATTGCAACGCACTAATGTAACCATTTCCTCCCATTTCATTTGGAATTTATTAGTACACACAGATATCACTTTATCTTTCAATATCAATTTCTCATTATCTCCAATATTATATACAAAATAGTAGAAAACAAAGGTCAGCTTAACCGGTGCACATTCTTACGCAAGACTTTATAGATGATCATGGCTTGAAATTTTCACAATAAATAGTGACAGCGAAACCATATATGCATGACACGTTTGTACATAGGGGGCCAGAAGAGAAACAATGCAGCTTTCTAAGTGTATATATATAAGCATCCATGTTTTAAAGGGTACCAATCACCAAAAAATATTTTACTTTGTATGTTAGAGGTTCCATGTCATTCTACTATATTCCCACAATGGGCTTCGAATATTACTTCTTTAAAGAGATATTACAAGTTTAATTATACTCTCTATAAGCCTTAAAGCAACTCGTGAGTAGACTACTCAACGCACCCGTATGCAGGTGGTTTTTCAGGTGGTTGGTACACTTTAAAAAAAAACAAATGAATACAATGCACAGCATAAGCCTCAACATAGGAGGCCTGAAGAGAAAGAACGCAGCTTTCTAAGTGTACAGAATTTTCTTTTTTGAATTATTGATAAAGTTATCAAAGACCAATACATGCATATATTCACTGCTTCGATATCTCATAAATTATCCCCCAAAATTCAAAGAATAACAAAGCAGGGTTAGCATTTCTTCACGAGAAATATTGTGATTCAAATTAAAGAAATCAATAAAATAAATATCATAATTTTAACCCGATTTCTTTTCTTTTTTTAATCATGATTTATATCAGTAAAATATAAAATAACTTGAAAATTTTTACCATCATTGATATTCAGTTCCATAAGTTGTATAGATTTTATACTTAAACAAGCACTTGTCTACGACATAATTTATTACATTTTATCAAAAGAATTTAGGTTTATATCTGCACTCATTCATACTTTATATGAATTATCATCAGTATTTCCAGACACTGACTACTTCACAAGAGTGCGATTGAGATTCAGAACCCATTATTTTTGTGCTGCATGAGCTCGATGAATGCAATATTATAGACAACAGTACCTTAAAAGGGGACAACTTTTCAAATTTTACAGAATATCTTCAGTTAAACATGATTTCTTGTTGAATTCAACTGTGCAAGCCATATTGAAGACATCTGTTACACCAATCAGGGCCCCTTTCCACAAAACTTTGGCATCAGTATGAAGTTCAAAACAGTGATTAAAAGCTCCTGAGAATTGTAGTTTGATAGGTTGTTCAGGGAGAGGGCCCTGTTTCACAAAATGATTAATAGGTTAAAAACAAGTGATAAAAGCTACAGAAATCATTGCGTTTGATTGGCTGTTTAGAGCTTTGTCACAGAGTTATGGTTTGATTGTTTGTTCAGGACCCTGTTTCAGAAAACTTTTTAACAATCACAAGTGGCACTACTTGAAACAAGCTATGAAAGTCGTTGCATTGGTTGTCTGTGGGAAAATTTGCTTCCCTTGTTACTGATGACAAGTCCAAAGAAACGGGGCCCAGAGATATGTTATACAAGTATGGCGGTTGTTACTCGTTCAAAGGTTTATGAATCGAGTCCCAGGTGTCCCAAAATCTCTACCAGACTGATTTTGAATATCTAACCCCAAGCCAAAACTATAATTACAATGCAATGGTCAAACAGTCCCAGAGACAGAATTTGAGGTCATTGTGGCACTCTAACAGCATGTACGCAAGCCGCACTCTGCAGAAATTGATCTCTGACTAATTGACCTTTACACCATATCATTACCGACATATGACATCACTTGGAGAAAAAAAAATTCTGGTCACATCACGGTGTGGTCTGAGATGGACCAAATATATATATATATATATATATATATATATATATATTTACAACTAGTTCAAAATTGGCTTTAACTTGGGCAGGTCTTAGGTCACTTTTGATTTTTGATTTAACACTGGTCTGTGTGTCTCTTTGCATAGAAAAAAAAAACCCAAATAAAATAAAATTGTTTGGTCAGTTTCGTCAAATGGTTCTTCATGAAATGGTCTGGAATGCTTGCTCCTTAGTCAATCTTGGCATACATCAGATCTGGGTCTGGCTTGTTTTCTGAGGAAGAGAAATGAAATGTACATGTAAAGATAACAATTACAGGATCTGTGGTCAGTCAGAAAAAAATATTTTTAAAAAACAAAACATTATGAGGCATTGCTTTTTGTTGTTGTTCTCATTATTTGTGACTTTGAATAAGCTGGAAATAGCTGTAAGCTAAAACTTCAGGACCCTGTTTCATAAAGCTTGTCATCAATGACAAGTTGCAATAACTGTTATAAGCTACTGAAATCCTTGCATCTGATTGGCTGAGAGCAAATTTGTCGGTTAAAATCACCAACAAGACACTTGATGAAATGCCCCCCAGAAGCCTGATAAATACAGAGGACTGGAGTTCCTAGCTTTTTTTAGGAATGTTACATGTATTGACAATAGAAGCATCCATGTTTCAAAAAAACAAATGAATACAATGCACAACATAAGCTATCAAAACAAATTATTTCTACATGCACAAGTGTATGTGCTTTATAGAGCATTCCTGTTGCGATGTTTAAGAAAACTAATAAAAATTGTGGATTTATACAGCACTTCATGAAAAATAACGTCTTTATGTGGTTTACAGATATTATTATTTCCCCAGTCATCAGATCCATTAGCGCACACAATTTGTGCAAAATCTCCACTCCCTGGGGAGTATTCCTACCAAATGGTCACTGTGAGGACATACGGCAATTACTATCACAATGGCTTCTGTTATCCTACCTGGGCCCCATTTCATAAAACTTGATATCTATGACAAGTTACCATAACAGTAACAGGCTACTGAAATACCTGCATCTGATTGGCTGAGAGTAAATTTGTCATAGATATGTGGTATTGATATTGGTTCGGAAAGTTTTATGAAACCAGGCCCAGGTCTCCATTACTCTCCTGGGTCTAGAGTGGCAAAGGTAGATTAATGTCTTACCAAGGGACTCCCGTGCCATGCCAGGGATCGAACCCACAGCCTTTTCATTTCCAGTCCAGTGCCAAACCCATTCAACTACAACAAAATCTAATGCACCCTCTTAGATGCCGAATCTTGATATACTCACTGCCAAGTGCCAAGTTGCATCGCTCCGCTGTGAAGTACATGCCCGCTAGGATCAGAGCCGTGAAGACTACAAAGACCACAAAATAGATGCCTTCTAAGACTTGGAGGAAAGGGTAGACCCATATATCTTTCACAAACCCTAGATAGAGCATCCTGCAAGAAAAGAAAGAGGACGGGTAAATGTAAGATTATATCGCGTTGTACCCAGGCGGTGCTTCCAGGCGGACTCCATGCAGACCGACCGGGGACCGACAAAGTCATTGCCGTTATCGGGGAGATATTAATTTTTTCTCTCTCTCTCTCTGTTAATATATAACAAGTGAATGAGTAAATTACGCAATGCGTAATAAATGTCCCCGCCGGAAGTGCAGATCTGTGGAAATTAACTAGCCTGAACCTTAAAACTTCAGTGAAAAACTTTAGTGAATAAAATAATAATGTTACTGCATGCAAAAGAAGATAATACCAACAATGCATGTATACAACTGAAATATAAAACATGAAAACATTATGAACCTTCAGCCATTTTGAATAAATTTGCATAAATTTGCATAATTAATGAATTTCAAAATTCTGTGTAGAAGTTTGGCAGCCCCCCCCCCCACCCAGCCCTATCAGATAAAACAATCGGAATCAAAATCCGATGTGAAATAGAGAAGTAGCATTTTTCGTCAATTTTGAATAAATTTGCATAAATTTGCATAATTAATGAATTTCAAAATTCTGTGTAGAAGTTTGGAAGCCCCCACCCAGCCCTATCAGATAAAACAATCGGAATCAAAATCCGATGTGAAATAGAGGAGAAGTAGCATTTTTCGTCAATTTCGAATAAATTTGCATAAATTTGCATAATTAATGAATTTCAAAATTCTGTGTAGAAGTTTGGAAGCCCCCACCCAGCCCTATCAGATAAAACAATCGGAATCAAAATCCGATGTGAAATAGAGGAGAAGTAGCATTTTTCGTCAATTTTGAATAAATTTGCATAAATTTGCATAATTAATGAATTTCAAAATTCTGTGTAGAAGTTTGGAAGCCCCCACCCAGCCCTATCAGATAAAACAATCGGAATCAAAATTCGATGTGAAATAGAGGAGAAGTAGCATTTTTTCGTCGATTTTGAATAAATTTGCATAAATTTGCATAATTAATGAATTTCAAAATTCTGTGTAGAAGTTTGGAAGCCCCCACCCAGCCCTATCAGATAAAACAATCGGAATCAAAATCCGATGTGAAATAGAGGAGAAGTAGCATTTTTCGTTGATTTTGAATAAATTTGCATAAATTTGCATAATTAATGAATTTCAAAATTCTGTGTAGAAGTTTGGAAGCCCCCACCCAGCCCTATCAGATAAAACAATCGGAATCAAAATCGGCCAAGAAATGACGGAGAAGTAGCATTTTCTAACATCTGAGCACACACGAACAGACGGACGGACGGACGGACGGACGGACGGACGGACACACACACACACACACACACACACACGCACACACGTACGGAGCCCGTTTCATAGTCCCCTCGCGAACTTCGTTCGGCGGGGACAATTATGTAAAACAGGATGAATTGTTTATATGTTCAAATACCGTAATGTAACACATATTCTGTATATTTATTATGTGTTTTCTGAACAATAAAACATTTAAGATTAAAAAAAAAAAAGGATGGGTAAATACAAGCTTAGCCCTTTTCATGACATAGGCAAACAATATCTGATGTATTGGATGCAGCACTTGATATATGGATTTATTATATGGATAGCTACTTTCTTCTTCCTTAATCAGAATACATAATTTTTGAAGTATTATATCATATTCATTAGTCAAATGAATTATATTCCATGATAAATTTACCAATAATAAATCAGAAAATTTAAAATCAAAGTACAAACCTTGATTTATCATTTATATTTAGTAACTTAGTTGTACAGTAAAAGATTACAAGCTATGGAAGCATACATGAAAATACCGCAAAATAGATGCCTTCAGAATAGTCAGGCTCCTGTCTTTTTCATACTGGGTTGAAGTTAAGTTCTAGCAAAACAAGGAACGCGGGAGTGTGCAACTTCCAGCCGCGAAATGTAGTAATGTTGCACAACAGTCACAAGACTGGCCACCGAACGGTAGCCACTTCAGCTCACTTGGACTGGAAGGCTTCCAATACCATGCAATTTTTATACTACTATTGCTTTTGGGGACAGTAGTCAGATATTGTTTATTAATTTTTAATTCCACTGTAATTTCTTTAAATAGCCAGTTGTAGCTTGGTTGTATGTTGTATGGCCTTTACCTATACAGATATCCTTCATAATCTGAGAAAGGCATTCACTGAAAGAGCTATGAAATGAGATCACTTACCATACTAAATAAGACAAGCCAACAAAAAGTAAACCAAGCATTCCTGACTTCCTTGAGGGCTGTTTATGCTTCACCAAGTATGCCTCAATCAGAAGAAAGAAAACTATATAAGTGTGCTGTAAAAAGAAGAAAATACAAACAAACAAGATGCAATGTAAAGCTAAGGGCAGAATGTTAATTTTCTGATAGCAGATCAGAACAATCATCATTATAAAGAACATTGCTGTAACACAATCTTGTTATAACAAAGTAACTTTGCCAGTTCCACTTCTTAATATTTTATTGCATTTTAGCCCTGATGTAACAAAGTTTTTAATTTTAACAGGGTAACTTCTTTGGTCCCAAGAAGTTTGTTATAGGAAGGTTCCACTGTACGTACCATCATCATTCATTCTACTTGTACCCCCATTCACACTAATCAGCACTATTGACACTACTCACCTCCATTGACATTACTCATCATCATTCACATGAATCACCACCATTCACACTACTCACCATCATTAACACTACTCACCATCATTAACACTACTCACCATCATTCACACTACTCACCTCCATTCACACTACTCACTATCATTCACACTACTCACCACCATTCACACTAATCACCACCATTCACACTACTCACCATCATTCACACTACTCACCACCATTCACACTAATCACCACCATTCACACTACTCACCTCCATTCACACTACTCATCATCATTCACATTAATCACCACCATTCACACTACTCACCATCATTCACACTACTTACCATCATTCACACTACTCACCACTGTTCACACTACTCACCATCATTCA
Organism: Heliocidaris tuberculata; assembly: GCA_025618425.1. NCBI lineage: Eukaryota > Metazoa > Echinodermata > Echinoidea > Camarodonta > Echinometridae > Heliocidaris > Heliocidaris tuberculata. Next base: position 37,306,452 of record CM046835.1, on the reverse strand, counting down.
CACTACTCACCACCATTCACACTACTCACCACCATTCACACTACTCACCACCATTCACACTACTCACCATCATTCACACTACTCACCATCATTCACACTACTCACCACCATTCACACTACTCACCTCTCATTACCATTTACACTATTAACAACCATTCACACTATTAACAACCATTCACACTGCTCACCACCATTCACACCGCAATCCATCACTCACACTACTCGCCACTATTCACACTACTCACCAACATTGACACTGCTCACCACCATTCCAATTAATCACCATCACTCACACTACTCACCTCCATTCACACTAATCGCATTTTAACTACTTACCATACAGTGACTCAGCCACATGGGATAGATGCCTTGGATTCGTTCCGGGTAGATCAGTTCCCTGTCTACGGCATAGATCCCCCAGTACATCAGCGCTACAAGCTACACAGCATGACAAAGACAAAATCAATTTACAATACACTCTAATTTTGAAGAGAATTATATCAGTATAAGACATACATGTATCAGGGGCTGCGGAGCATTTTCGAAAGTGGGGGGGGGCTGCTTTGATTTCACTCATTAATGACAATTTCTAACCTTTTTTCTGGGGTTTTATGACACGTGTCTACTCAAAAAAAGGGGGGGCTGCAGCCCCCCCAGCGCCCCCAGTTCCACTGCCCATGTGTATGTAAATGGAGAAATTGAGGGGAAGAAATTATGAGGTGGAAAAGGCATTCTTTAAAAATGAAAGGGATAAGCAGAATCACAGAGGGTAGAATGGGTGAAAGAATAAAGTTGAGTTCTGGTCATGCGATTACATTGTGAAAGAAACTGTCTCAAAGCAGTTGGGAAAGTCTGATATATGTGTACATAAGAATTGGTGTATACTGTGAGGTTTTGGAATCATCAAAATGATAAGAAACTGACCCTATCTCACTGGGTATACAGGACTGCTCACACGTGTGGCATGAATGTTTGGCCCCAAACATTTCAGCTATTACTTGTCATATTTCGAATATGGGGGTATTTGAAGAGCAATCCTTTTCCAGGGGTCATTTCCATTATAATTTTCTTCCAAACCAACAGAACTCAACTTTCTCTTTAATATACATCCATATGACAGAGAGCAGATAAAAATGAACTAACAAAAGATTATGAAAGAAATGGAGAGAGAAGAGAAAGCTGGAGAGTTGATTCAACAAGACAACAAATAAGGCATATTACAGCAACTTTGATTGCCTAATAAATAATAGACATGCAGCATGCAACTGACTGCTTTAGTAGACTTTTGGAAAGTATTAAAGTAGTCACCCGAAGAAAATTCATGACAACTGAAAATTAGTGACAAATTATATATGGATGGAAAGATTACAACTTGAAAAACACAAATTGATGTGCTGAAAAGTCATATAAATATCCTGGAAAGGCTTAAAATGTAATTTTTAAAGACCCTTTTGACCCCCAAACCAAGCCAAACAACGGTCGTAGCGAGGTCTGAATTGTGACGTCACAGCCTTGACAGCTATACAGCCAGGTGAGCACGCAGCCAGTTTACTCTCGTTTGTTTACCACACATTTGTTTTCCTCTGCTATTTATTGTCGCTCTTTCACGTTAATTATTAGATATCATTTGACATATTACTCAGGAGTGTGTCATCTTGAAGCGTTATAGAATATATCTGCGTGATTATTTCAACTTTTATAAAGCAGTAATCGGCTATAAACCAATTTCGCGAGTTTGACAACTTCAGCTTAGTATCAGCTATCGCAGCTTGTGCAGTTGAGTTCAGGGCCTGCATGGCCAGGGATCCGGCGCTCGTGTTGCACGTTTCGTTGTCTACTAGCACACTCTCTTGTGACTGATTTCTTCACTTTCGTATTTTTTGAGAGAATAATCGGACTCACTCAGACTGTCAGACAGCTGCAGGGAGTGTTAAAAAGCTGTCATCACATTTTCTATTTCAGATTTAGACTTTCGGCTATATCGTGGTTGAGGAAACCACTCATTCGTTAGCACGCAAAAAGAAAGTGCAGAGTCTATGGACAGGGAAAGAGGAAACCAATGCATGTAACGCAATGCTAAGCACTTCTGTATGGAGTGAATGGTGGTTTCCTCAACCACGATAATGCCAGACTTGTAGTACCAAATCCAAATGTTACTTTTTTACATTTGGTAAATGTTACGTTTGGTAAATGTTACGTTTTTAGAGGGATTTTTGGATATCTTCTTTCTGTCAGACTTCACAAGCTTCATCAGTTCATGCTTCACGATCTCCGGCTCACCCAGGCAACATTTCATTCCCCCCCCCCCCCCCCCACCGCCTATGGCCGTGGCTCGATCTGGTTCATGCTGGTAGGCTTGTGGAAGACTTCTACCATCGCCCAGTTCTTCTCCTTCTCCTTCTTCTCCTTCAATCTCTCATACTTCCCCATCATCATCATCATCACTGTTGCTATAAACTGAATCACTTTCTTCACCAATTTCTATGTCCATATTGAGCTCAATTTTCTCGTCTACAACCGACATTTTGATCTCTAAGTCTCAAAAGTCAATGAGAAAATTGCGTCACTTGAGTGTGTTTTCAATGCATGCGACGCGCCTAGCCAGAAGCTCTCATTATGTTGTCAAGCTTGTGATGTCACACATCGCGACACTCTACGGAGGACTGCTGAAGGCAGAAAATCTGGATCTCACAAATACCATTTTTGAAAGATGATTACTGCGGGCCCCAAACATATCTTGACCAGGAAAGTTGTTATACCTAATCAGTAAAGCTTCCCCTTCGCAGTGATATGAATTTTGCAGCAATTCAAAACACTTTTGACTCTTCGGGTGACTACTTTAAGAGAGTCAGTTGATACTAGGATTAAGTATTAAGAGCAGTTGATACTAAGATAAGGATCTAACACAGGCAACAAATTAAGATGAATGAATGCAGATCTATAGGTTCCACATTCATGTACGCCAACTACATTACATTCACTCCTTGAGACTAAGAAAACTACCTTATTATACTGAAATCTTCTTGTATCAGAGCTGAAAAAACAATAGAATACGACAAACTGGGACAGGCAAAATTACCTTGTTCTCATGAGAGCTTGTTAAGTAACAGTGTTCTTTTTAAGGAGGTTCCACGGTACAAAGAAAAAGAATGGTGATTTTGTTTTGCTATCATTTCTTTGATTGAAAGAATATGAACTTAGCTTACCAGTGCGATTGGGAAGGTAATGGAGCAGAGGAACCAATCTCTGAACCCCAAGAAGCTCTGCCCTACTCTAGTTCTGCTGCCTGAGGTATGGATGAGGTCCGTCACACAGCTCACAAAGAAGTACAAGATCTGGAACAGCTGTAATTCAATATTTAAAAAAATATATTAGATCTACACCATATTCAGTTCTTTTTCTTGTTCTCTCTCTCCTCCTTCTTCTCCTCCTCCTCTGACTTCTTCTCTTCTCCTTCTTCTTCTTCTTCTTCTTCTTCTTCTTCTTCTTCTCTTCTTCTTCTTCTTCTTTCTTCTTCCTCCTCCTCCTCCTCCTCCTCCTCCTCCTCCTCCTCCTCCTCCTCCTCCTCCTCCTCCTCCTCCTCCTCCTCCTCCTCCTCCTCCTCCTCCTCCTCCTCCTCCTCCTCCTCCTCCTCCTCCTCTTCTTCTTCTTCTCCTCCTCCTTCTCCTCCTTCTCCCCCTCCTCTGCCTTCTTCTCTTCTCCTTCTTCTTCCTCTTCCTCCTCTTCCTCCTCTTCTCCTTCTCCTTCACAGATCCAGGCTGCCTTGTAGTTGTACATTTTACTATATAGATCTAAGGGCTCTTTCTTTGGCTCTTGGTCTTGGACTCTAAAGATAACCTAGAGTCTAATTGTTGTAATTTTGTATACGTGTAGATCTAACTTACTATGAAAAAGTATCAGTGGTCTTTCTTCTTGGATGGACTCTTTTTTTTGAGGACAAATAACAACAGGTCTACATTTCAGAACTGCATTATAACCCACTAATTTTCTTCTACTCAACCCCCCCCCCCCTCAACACACACATATACACGCTCCAGGGAGGTGTTTCATAAAGCTGTTCGTAAAGTTACAAAGGACTTTACGCACGACTGGTACCTGTTCTTGGGTGCTAATCAGATTCTCAATCATTTTGATTCCCATCAGCTAAAGTTGAAGTCCGATCTTTGTGGATTCAAATTCTTGCTGTTAAACAAGCATCCGAATGCAAAGTTTATTATTTGTCAAAAGTGATTAGGGTTATTGGAAATTCAGTCCCACATGTTAAACACCAAGGAAAATCTGAGATATCTCATTTAGCACAAGAACATATCACCAGTCGTGCGTAAAGTCGTTTGTAACTTACGAACAGCTTTATGAAACACCCCCCAGGGGTGGTATTCTGAGATTTATTTTATCTTGATTTGAATGAAATAATTTTAATTGTCATAACAAAATGTAAGCTTATGGCGCATCATTGGTTAATGCCTGCGCAAAAGTGGCTGTGTACGTGGAATTCATCTGCGCAAACACCAATGAAATGTTGCAATTTGGAATTTGTTATGACAATTAAAATCTTTTCACTAAAATCAAGATAAAATAAATCTCAGAATACCACCCCTGGCTTTTACTTTTCAACAATGTCAATGACACCATGGCAATGTCAACATGGTCAATGACAATAAATTTGCAATATTTCCACTTGTTTTGGAAATGCCCTCTTATGCATCAATTCATTCAAGACTTCCAAAGCTCTATTCTAAACAATGGAGTCCTTTTGACTATAAAATCATTTCTGTTTGGTTTCCCAGATGGTAAGCAATCTACCTTTAATTTTGTCATTTTACATGCAAAACACTATATATTCTCTTCGGAATGCAAAAGGGAACGGCTATCTTTGAGCTCTTTTAAGAAGATGCTTAAACGCTTTAATGAAGTTGAGCGGGTTCTTTCTATGACTATGAAACGCAATAAATTTGTTGTAGTCTAGATCTATTAGATTTAGAGTCTTCTAAAATACTAGATAAATGGAGACATGTACAACTGATGAAACAATGTTTTGTTTTTTACTGATATGCCACAAAATGTAATTTGTTCATATCTATTGTTTTGTTCTTGTTCAAGAATGATTGAATAAAATCTGAAGTCCTTTTGATTATAAAATCGTTTCTGTTTGGTTTCCCAGATGGTAAGCAATCTACCTTTAATTTTGTCATTTTATATGCAAAACACTATACATATTCTCTTCAGAATGCAAAATGCGTAACTAGCATTTTGAATTAGTTCGGCGATGGACAGGTTTTGGCAGTCAAAAGTTGAAATTTTATACCCTGTGGACATTGCCTGACGGCTTGCTGGGGATTGAACTTCAACATATCCATCCAAGCAATCGATTTCATGCGAGTATAATGTAAAATTAGAAGTTAAAGGGAAATCCAACCTTTATAGCAAGTTGCTTTGAAAGAAAGAGGAAAAATCAGAGAAGCAGATTGGTGAAAGTTTAAACAAAATCGGACAAGCAATAAGAAAGAAAGTTATGAATTTTTGAAAGTTGTAATCACTATACATATGGGAGTTTCAAATTGGCCGAATAGGTAATGCCACTGTGATGTAGCTGTGGACAACTCCCCCATTCGCTCTAACACACAAAATGACTAAAATGTCACTTTTTTTCAAAATGCATTACACAGTAGGATCTTTTCGTTCATGAGGACCTATAACAATATGCTATCTCCCATATATTTTGAGTACTGCCCCGAGGGTACTCGAAGAAAACCGCAAATTAATATTTTTGTGTACGACAAATGGGAAAGTTGTCTACAAAAATGTCACAACTGACTCACCGAATTGCCAATTTGAGATTCGCATAGATGTAGTGATCTCATTTTTCAAATATCCATAACTTTCTTAGTCCTTGTCCGATTTCTTTCAAACTTTCACTATCCTGTTTTTCTTATTTTTCTGCTTTCACACAAATCATCTTATTATCAAGGTTGGATTGCCCTTTAAACATACATTTTCAATTAATTTTGTACATTGTTTTTAGCGACATTGAGGGGTGTCACAGTGAAAGTTTAGTGGGTCCTTGTCTTGTCAGAAGCCATGCTTCGCACTGCGTCTGGTCGGACTAGATTCTACTAAAGACCAATCCAATAACCTCGCATATGATAAGTGTGAGTGACTAAAGTAAAGTCAAGACTAAACTTAGACTACTAGAGTACTATGGAGACATGTACAACTGATGTAAGATTGTTTTGTTTTTTACCGATGTGTCACAAAGAGTAATTTGTTCAAATCTATTGTTTTGTTCTTGTTCAAGAATGACTGAATAAAATCTTTCTTTGAAAGAAAAAAAAATGCAATAGACCACTCATAGCGACTTTACTATACTTCGTGTGTAGACTCTAGGCAGTCATCCACCTCGACACTTTCAAAACACCACTGCACAAAAGTCACCAACATTCACTCATAATCGGCATTTAATTTACAAAAAACGACACCAGCATATTCATGAAATAAAATAAATTCAACTCACCGATGTTGGAAAAGATAATTCCAAAAATGAAATCCGTAATTTACTGTCACTTCTGGCGAAACGGGGTATCGCAAGTCATCGTGTACATTTCCTGATCGCCGCGAGCGCTGACATCTCCCGTTAAAAAATTCGGTCGTTAAAAGTTTGGTTCCTATCGCGCACACGTAATTCCCGATTTTCCGTGTGTGCGATCGTAGAGATCGAGTTTCGTTGTGGACAAAATTTTATTGGCCGATTTAGTCTAAAAACATCGGCAGCAGGAAAACAACATGCGATCGCGAAAAAATTGGCGGGATTTCCGAGGTTTTGGACATGATTTTGACTTTTGATTTTGCTGGAAATATCAGAAGTTCTTCCTAACAGCCATAGATCTAGGCACTTATCCAATGAACAAGTTTATAATATAACCTTGTCCTCCCAAACCAATATGGTAATGGTGAAAACACATAAGGGCAGCCCTCTACTGCTGCACTACTGCCAGCCACAGTAAACAAATGCAGATTTCCTCTCTCCACAGAGAGAGGGCAGCAGTACAGAAGGATCAATCAGTCTCAACAGAAAAATAGAATGAACACAAAATTTGATGCTTAAAATTCCACATTCCCTGAATCATTGGTTTAGCTGGTCACCAAACAAGAGGGACTTTCACAGACAACTTGCTGGTAAGTAATATTTTGAGTTTCACTATTTTGATCTGATATTTTGGCTGCATATATTACAGCAGGTTGCAGCTGCATAGTTTCAAGTGGGGCTGAGTGGTTCAGACACACGAGTGGATCTACAAATGATCTAGGTAGGAAAGAGATTTTAAAAGCGCTGAATTTGAAAGGAAGTATTTTAAACATTTATCTTACTTCCCCCCCCCCCCATACCTTAAGTACATGCGATAGAAAATGACTAGTATTTTTGCATTCGTCCCGCGTAGTGGTCAATATGACCACTATAGACTATAGTCACTTATACATGTACAAGCTTATCTGAAGATATAGTAATAGTATTACGTGGTGTGCAATAGATTAACTTTAGATACAATACACAGAAACGCATGGGTGGGGATTGGTACACAACTTACCGTACACCAAACGGTCAGAAACTTCAGATCTCCACCAAAAGATCCATGATGTGGGAGTTTCAAATCAACCTCCATCTTATAGAAGGCATATATATAACAGTAATACGCAAAAACCACAAAATGAAAAATCGTAGCAACAACTTGAGATGCCATTCTGGAGGGACCGGTGTTAATACGTTCTAGATCTTTGCCTATGTCTGGCTAAATTAAAATTAAAACCGCGCGCTAAATTAAAACATATATATACAGTGCATGCAGTGTATACCATGTACAGCACATACGGCGCGCATCTATGGCAAGCCATCGGGGTCTACTTACGTCTACTCACCACGTGTACTTGATTTTCGATACACGTACCTATATTGACCAATCAGAAGCCAGTATTCAGTACGCGTACTGTTTTTGGTCATCACGTCACGTGTGTTTAAGGGTACGTGTACTTTACTTTTACAGACGTTACTGACCCCTCCGGCCATAGGTGGCCAAAGGGTTCAGAAGCGTCAGTTACTGTAACGTGTGCTTTGTCATTTAGGTAACGTGTACCTTGACTAGTCATTACGTGACGTCTATACAATTACGTGTGCTCTGGTCGTTACGTGACGTCAGCTAAGAGTTAGTCTATTTCCAGGATTTTTTTTTTTTTTTTTTTTTTTTTTTTTTTTTGTCAATAAAGCAAACCATGCACGTTAATAATATTGTTCAATAAGGGAAGTATAGGGCTTGGCAGGGGCTCAGGGTGTTTAATATATTTCTGTTTGTGACTGATTATTAAGCCGTCCTATAAAATTTTAGAGTAGTAGTAGGCCTACACTCTTTTTAGCAAACTAACAAAAATCAAAGTAAAGTATAAACCGTGCGGAGTTGGTTTATTATTGTCATTACTACTACTACTACTACTCATTTTTATTTCATTATTATGATTGTTACTATTATCATCATTATTATTATTATTATTATTATTATTAATATTGCTTTTATTATCGTCATAAAAATTTGTCATAATGAAATTAATGTATAAAGTTTATTCATAAATACCATGTAATGAGCGGAGGAAAGAGAAAGAAGTTGATGATTTAGATTAGGAGAACTCCCCCACATGTAATGAGCGGAGGAAAGAGAAACAAGTTGATGATTTAGATTAGGAGAACTCCCCCACATGTACAGCTCATGTTTACTATAATAGTCAAAGCTATATAGTGCATACAAAGTATACAAACTTCTACTACATGGACACTATTCATCACGCTCTTATCCTCCATCTGTTGTGCAATTAAGGGTCATGACCTCTGTGGACTCGTTGTCATGACCACTGGAAGGCCGCCTGTTTACCCATCAAGGATTAACCAGCTGATATCCAGTGCATAAGAGGTACTAATACATTAATGGGGAGATGGCTTGCCTATCCTTGCTATAACCAGGGAATCCTAGTTACATTAATACATTCCCATGCTATAACCAAGGAGTTATCTGCTATAATAATTGAAACGAGACATCCTCGTCCTCCTCCCCCTTCCCCGGCGAAAAAATGTGAAGCCCCTCCCCCCCCCCCCCCCCACCCCTTAATTTCCCCCCCCCCAAAAAAAAAAAAAAAATAGAAGAAGAAGAAGGAGAAGGAGAAGAAGAAGAAGAAGGAGAAGAAGAAGAAGAAGAAAAAAAAAAAAAGTAGTGTAAAATAATGATGAGTAAATGATAAAACAAACGGTTTGTTTTCTTAACAATTAAAGAAAAAAATCTTCATCGGTTGTTACACTCCTTGGCATTATATACTTGAACTTTGAAAAATCATAGAAGATTTGTAATCCATGTGGAGGCAGAGCTGGATTCCACTAAATTTCGTCATAGGGTCTATACTAAGGCCGGGGGGGGGGGGGGGGATCGGCTGTCAATGTCACACATGCAGGCCTAATGAATATTCTAGTCGCAAAGGCGTTAGTGAAAAGACTGTTGATAAATTCAATGTATTCATTAAAACAATTATTTTTTTAAAGACTGAATGTTCATACGTTATACAGTGAGGGGGCGGGGGGGGGGGGGGTGTGACTGTTGCTGGGATAGAACAAGAACACACGCAAACAATTGTATGCCTATTATAAATTAAGAGAGATCATCTTCTCAATGAAGCAGTATAAATCAGATAAATTAAAGGACAATTTTATCACAGGATTGGCAATTGACAGGAGGGGCATTTTGTTCCTCAGAAGATTTTCTTTTGTCACAGCAAGGACACTTTTCTTGATTTCGGAACTCTGCAGAGGGCCCATCGAGCCCCTTGCCGAACCCCGGATCCGCTGCCATGGTAATGTACATATTATGTTCAATCAATTGATGTTTAAATCATCATCAGAATCGATCCTCCTTCTCCCCTACCCCTTTTTATATAGAAGAGATCGAGCCTCTTTACCACAAAATCGTGGCCTCGCATGTAGACTGAGTTTCTATAGTACACAATGATCAGTACTTCATCTACTAGTAAGTGCAATATAGGTTCTTGTTTCGCTAAGGGCGGGGAAAAATTGAGTATAGCCCCTGCCCCTTACTTCCGAGGCCTTGACTTGAACCGTGTTTCTAATACAGAACAGTCTTTAGAAACACTACCTTATTAATATGAGAGGGAATGGTGAAGAGACTGAGTAAGAAACAATAACTTAGAGCACTAGAAAATATAAATATTTTCCATTGTTTTACTGTAAAATGATTTATGTCACATTATTTTTCCTTGCGAGTGGGCGAAAAGACGGTGTTACCCATTCTATTTGTGGGCCTTGTAGTAGACGGGATTTGTAAATAATAATAGTGACCATTTATACCGCGCCATGTTTGTCAAAAGTCATAAGTAGAAAAACACTGCATCTATATTAATCTGCAAGGGAGCGAAGCCAAGGAACTACAAATCCCCATTCTCTGCCCCCCACCCCCCTCCTTTTCCTCGGCTTCTATGACAGGCCTGGGCACGTGTCGAGCCCAACAGTCTGAGAGCTAATTTGAAAGTCCTTGTATATTATTCACTGAGATAAACTATGATACAATGTATTAACTTATAAAACAAAGAAATCAATAGCTTATGCATTATTGTAAAGTACAGTCATGTAGACCTTCAACAACAACAACAAAAAACTTTCAATCAAACATAGAGGCCAAATTTTTTTTAGTCGCTCGCAAATAGTTACATGAAAGGGGAATTTCACCCTGGTATTTAGCTGATTTAAATAAAAGCAGAAAATATTTTTTTAGTACTGCAGGGCAAATGGGATGGGCCCTTACAAGATACGTCACGGAGTCGGTTGCCAAGTTGTGTTTGATTGATTACAACTTTAACAAATTAATAACATTCTCATTTCTTATCAGATTTTACTCAAACTTTTATTGGTCTGTTATTTCAATTTTCCCCATTCCTTTAACATTTTTAAAACAATGTAAGAAAGAAAACTGTATAAATGTATCTGAATTTTCACTGGGGGCATTATTAAAAGAGGAAGTGGGCACAGCTCACTGGAAGTGATAAGGGGCATTTATAAGAAGGGGAAAGGGGGGGTACTTATGAACAAAACCGTCACTTATCAGACAAAAATAGGCTGAATCTACTTGAAAATGTGGGGGTATTGTGCCCCCAGCCCCCTTGGGAGGGGGGGGGGGGTGGAGAGGAGGGAGGCTGTCGTTGTGATACCAAGAGCTAATTGTGCTAGGGGTAACTTTCCGGCGGGGGTAATTGTCATTGTCTTAGATTCATCTCTCACCTCCCACGAAATTTTTGAAATTAGAAATAATAATAATGATGATGATGATAATGATAATAATAATAATAATAATAATGATAATAATAATAATAATAATAATAATAATAATAATATAATAATAATAATAATAACAATAATAATAATAATAATAATAATAATAATAATTATAATAATAGAATAATAATAATAATAATAACAATAATAATAATAATAAAATCATGTTACAATTATATAGCGTATATTCCGTGAATACTTCATTGCGCTTTACAATGTAATTTATTATTATTACCCAAGAGAGGTAAACGATGCACGAATTTTACTAATTTGGAAAGAAAACTGATAGTAGGAAACTGCATATACACCTAGGTGTGGATGTGGAAGGGGGTTCTCCTCCAACTCTGAAAAATTATAGTTTTGAAATCCCTGATGTGTGTCATATCATACGAGAGGGTCTTTAAAAAGAAAATCAGAGGATAAGACAATGCAATGTACATCCGGAATGGATGTGGGAGGAAGGGGTTATAGAAAGATGTAGAGCGGGGGGGGGGGGGGGAGGGCGGCCCTTGGGGGCTTCGGTTTCAATGAAGTGGAGCACAGGAGTGGCGAGTTGTGTTGCAGGAGTGTATTCCATAACATGGCCCGCGGAACCGGGGGGGGGGCTGGGGGCTGCTGCCCCCCACACTTGTTTGAGTAGACACGTTTCATAAATTCCCGAAAAAGGTGCGAGATTGTCATTATTCAAGTGAAATCAAATCAGCCCCCCCCCCTCACTTTCAAAAATGCTTTGCGGCCCCTGCATAACTATAGCTTATTCAAACTTTTAAAAGACTAACTGGATGATTATTCACTATAACGATATAATTTCCTCACTTTACTGAAAGTTCCTATTATTTCTAGAATTTTCAAGGGGGCAACTTGCCCCTCCCATTTACCCCTTTAAATAAGATATCGAAGTCCTTCGCACTGTAGGGAGCTTTTGTATTTTCAATCTTCTAAATTTGCAAAGAGAGATTTAAGGAAAATGAGAAGTCACTGCACGCTCTGGTGACGCTCCTGCGCCCTTCGTAATTTATTTTATATATTTCAAATTAGGCTGGTTGGTGAGGAAAACCCCTTTCGACATTTCATAGAGTGGCCCTTTCATCCATGATTTTCTGACAAAGAGTGCGCAGGTTTGGCGAAGAACTAATGTTCCTCTGTGCATGTAGCCAGACCCCTCTATCCCATAACGGCATCAAAAACAAGTACCTTCGGACGGGATCCCGTGTCTTCTGGTAAAGGTTATGCCCCCCCCCCCCCCGCATGTTCATGTTGTAAAGGACATGGGAGCGACCTTATCAGGTACATTCATTACCACGAGTGAGTTGCCACTGACTTGAATTTGAAGCATCGCAAATGGCCGAGCACATTGATGTTCGCCCCCCCCCCCCCCCGCCGTTCCACTCCATTTAAGAAAAAAGAGAAAAGGGGGAGGAAAAGGGAAAAAAACTAGGAAAGACCAATTTTGGGGCGATTTTCACCTCCTATTCCAGCAGCGAGGTAGACTGTTAATTTTATTCCATGTTTAGTATATTTTCATGACAAAATTAAATTTTTATTATGAATAAAGATTCAAGTTTGGCTTGGTCCCTTTGCTCACTCGCAGAAAAATGTTTCGTTAGGATCTTGAAAGTTTTTAAAAACTTCCTGTAACTATCCAAGGTAAAGTGCCTCAAATTCATTTCCACAAAGTGTTTGAGGTTAATATCAGTTTTGTTTTGTTTTTTAATCAGGGAGGGGCGGGGGCAATTTTATAGTTTGTCCCGGGCACCATAATTCCCTAGATAAGCACTGTTTATGACATTCCTATACCACAAGTTAAGTGCCTATCAAACGCCATAGAATGCCCACCCCCACCGCCCCCCCCCAAAAAAAAAAAAATAGGACGGGGGAATTGACTGGATCAGTAAGAAAAGTGCAGTATTAGAGGAAGTCAGGTTGTACATACCGGTAATGCTAGAATCCGTGTATAATGAATGGTCACTGGATGCCTATATGGAGTATGCTGCCCCGCGAAAGGCCCTCCCCCCCCCCCCCCCCCCCCCATTTTCGGACTATTACGATATGCTGCTCCACTATTACGTTTCTGGTTGATCCAGCTACTTTTTTGTGCAATTCATATTCATGGGCGTTGGGCAGACATTCCCCCGTAACTTGGTCTCACTCCGTCATTTTCTTTCCACCTACGACTTGAAATGTCTTGCTGAGTATAACTGAATTCACCGGTTCAGCTCACTCGGAGGTGGGCGGGGTAGGATGGAGCCCGGGGGCGAATCGTAGGGCACAACCCAAGACTTGATGCCAGCCAGTGGCTCTTTTTTAATATGTGGGGTCATAGTATCAAGGCCAGGGGCGGCTGAGCGCCTTTCAAAGTGGGTGGGGGGCAGCAAAAAAGGGCACTTATTTGGGGAAAGGAGGCACCTACAAAGGGTGAACATAGAGAGAGAGAGAGAATTGTGCCCCTTTTGCCTCCAGCTCCGCTGCCTTGCATTGTAGTTGTAGTAATATGGGTACTTGAAAGCCGCACCGATTCTTTGTAGCTAGATATGGCTCTTGGCTCTTTTTGTCAAAAAAAAAAAGAGTTGGAAATATAGGTAAAAGGGGGCATTTATAAGAAGAGGAAAGGGCTCTTATCAGAGATGGAAAGGAGCACTTATAATAGGTGAAAAGGGGCACTTATCAGAAGGAGAAAAGGATAGTTATCAGAGAGATAAGGTGGCAGTTATCAGATTTGAAAAGGGGCACTTTTCAGAAGGCGAAAAAGGGGCGCTTGTCAGAAGGGGAAAGGCACTTATTAGAAAGGAAAAGGGGCACATCTAGTAGTAAAATGGGCACTTATCGGAGGGAAATGGGGCATTTTTCAGAAATAAAAAGGGCACTTTGGGGGGTACTTGAAAAACTGGGGGCACTGTACCCCCTGCCTCCCCCGCGGGCGCGCCGCCCCTGATCAAGGCTTTTCTTGATATAAATTTATTACTGCTCTTGCTAATACAGCTAATACTTGCTTTTTTTCTCTCTTCTTTTTTGTGCAGGAGCAGTATAATATAATATTCATAAGAACCCACTTCATATGACATACACCATACGAACATCATACATTATGTAAATTTCTTTTGAATACTTTCTATCCCATCCTGATACCTCTCCAGCTGACGTATCTCAGTGAATGGGGATTAGGTCATTTATTCGGGGGCGTCTGACGGACATCCCCCACCATTTCAAATTTAATGTTATTCTCCACCCCCCCCCCCCCCCGCTAATCCAGGTCAATTTTGATTGTCCATCGAAAGGGTCCTTCTGATTACCCCCACCCCACTGTTCGAGTCACACGTCCGTTTCCTTCCATGAACAAAGCAAGAGAAATCAGAAGAAGACGGCAAGGGAATAAATGAACAAGGAAAACAATAGACGAAGAGAATATTTTAATAGGACGATACAAAAAGTGGCAGAGGGGAAAATACAGGGCTGCACCGACGTACCAATGCACATACAAAATGTGATAATTATTTTTTCTTGTGATTACGTGTTATTTATTCCCTTATGGAAACCAAGTAAAACAATGAACATATATAAAACCAGAAACAGACATGCTTTCAGAAATATAGTCCTGCAATAAACCTTTCTAAGGGCGCACTAATTTCAAGTTTGTTAACACTGTAAATGATGTTTCTATAAGTGGAAAATATAATGCATGATTTTTTTTAAATGGAGGGGGGATTCAGAGTTTTATTGGAATTCCACGGTATTAAGCATAATGAAACGAATCTCTAGTGTGTAAACATGGAGGGCTGCAGCCCCCTAGTGGGGGCAGGAGGTTGAGCATGAGTAAGAGCATAATATGTTATTATTAATATAAGCAAAGGGGAGTGTGTGTGTGTGCGTGTATGTGTGTGGAGGGGAAGCCTGCACTCCCTAGCCAGATCACCCCCCCCCCCCCCGGTTCAGCGACCCCTGAACTTGATCATGATAGAGCCATCCATTTTCATAACAAAGAGGGGAATCCTGATAATCGGGATTTGATTTCCCAAACTCTCATAGTCATATCCCGGCACATCCCCTATGTAGAGAATAGAAGCGGTCTCATTAAAAAAAAAAAAAAAAAAAAAAAAAAACGCCTGGAATTAGACCATTTCAAAGAAGACGTGACGTATTGAACAAAGCAAACGTAATTGAACAGACGTGACGTGACGTAAGGTCACGACAGAGTACACGAAATTGGGTACACGTCACGTAACGAGTAGACGTGACGTACCGTTTGGTTTTACGTGACGTCTACTGGGTACGCGTACTAGTAGACGTAGGTAGACCCCGATGGCTTGCCATACGCATCAAACGTATCTTCGCGCGTGATCGACGACGTGACGTGAGCCGCGACGTCTACTATTTGAAGAACATGTTTACACAACTCCTCTTTCTGGAAGAAAATCGACGGATAAGAACACTTCATTTCAGGGGGCGGAGCGCCCGAGGGTCAGGGGGCACAGTGCCCCCCCCCCACTTTTTCAAGTACCCCAAAAGTGCCCTTTTTATTTCTGAAAAATGCCCCCTTTCTCTAGTTCTGGATAAGTGCCCTTTTTTTTTTACTACTAAAAGTGCCCCTTTTCCTTTCTAATAAGTGCACTTTCCCCTTCTGATAGGTGCTCTTTTTCTCCTTCAGAAAAGTGCCCATGTTCAAATCAGCTAGTTATAATTGTCATCTTATCTCTCTAATAAGTGCCCTTTTCTCCTTCAGAAAAGTGCCCCTTTTCAAATCTGATAATTGCACCTTATTTCTCTAATAAGTACCCTTTTCTCCTTCTGATAAGTGCTCCTTTTCGAATAAAAATTTGCCCCCTTTCCTCTCTAAATATGGCCCTTTTCTCCTTTGATATGTGCATTTTTACTTCTGATAGGTGCCCCTTAATTTTTCCTTCTGATAAGTGTTCATTTTCCCCTTCTGATAAGCGCCCCTTTCCTCTTCTGATAAGTGTCCCTTTTTACATCTTATAAGTGCCCCTTTCAACATCTAATAAGAGCCCTTTCCTCTTCTTATAAGTGCCCCCTTTTACCTATATTTCAAACTGTATTATTCGCCCCCACCCCCCCCCCCCAAAAAAAGCCCCCCCCCCCATTAAAAAAAAATCAGTAGTAAAGGAGTAAAATTGGAGGGGGAACCAAAAAGAAAATAAACAAAAATAAAACCTGAATTGAATCACATCGCAAATGTTATTCCATTCAAATAAAAGAAGGTTCTTTCTCTGTGGTCATCATATGCGCTACCTAACCACTGTTTATTATCATTATTACTTTTATAATTTTTGTTATTATTAGTATTATTATAGTAGTATTATTATTATTATTATTATTAGTGTTGTTATCATTTTCATTATCAAGAGTAAGCAGAATCACATTCACTTGTGAGAAAAGAAACTTCTTTATATAATCATGATATGCAGCATGTTAGCATTTTATATTATTATCACTATTATTATTATTATTATTATTATTATTATCATTATTATTATTATTATTATTACTATTATTACTAACATTTTTATTTAATTATTATGAAGAGTGCGCCGATTCACTATCACGTTTGTATTTGCAGCCAGAGGGCGTTACACTCAATCACATTAATCAAAACTGTTATTACCTATGTAATATTATGTTACATTTCTTTTTAATTTCATGTCTCTTTGTAACTAGTACCTACATACATGTAGTTTAACAGTATGGTATTCCTACTTGATTAAACATATTTTAATTTACTTTAGATTATAAAGTATTACATCATAAGACACACTGACACCCTCAAAGAATGATATTGGCTTCTAGTCGCAGAACGTATCCATCATAAGAGCATTTCACTACCCTTTTTTAAAAATCGTGTGTAAGCTTGATTGCTTTATTACGTAATTGTAAGCCTTTGAATTCATTTTTCGTATTCATGGAGATCACTGAAGACAGATAAAGCATTCAAACTTTTAACTTTAACGTATAGTGGAGATTTTGTATTAGACGTGTTTAATAGCAAAATATTCTGAAAGGTGTGTACGTGCGTCTGTATTGTAGTGAGAGGGTGGGAAAGCGTGTGTGTGTGTTTTTTTTTAGGGGTGAGAAGACATGAGCCCTTGAAAGGTGAGCCCCCTTGAATGTTTGCCACCCCCCCCCCCCCTCCCAATCCCAAACTGCTTCCGGCGCGCCTGCTAACAGGTGCCCATATTACTACGACTACAATGAAAGCAGCGGAGCTGGAGGCCGCGAGGCAAGAGGGGCCCCGGGGGGCACTCAGATTTTTTTTTTTTCAGACGGGGGTGTGCCGCAGCCGCCCTCGAAACGGTGGTCTAAGGAACGGACTAGAAGCGAAAAACACAGGGTCTTTGGAACGGTGGATCCATACCTAGCTGAGCGAAAAAACATGGTCTAAGGAACGGCACTTAGTGTGGGGATTCTATAGTGCATGGATATATGCAATTGCGCCAGTGTGGCCAGCGAAAAAAAATACTATTCTGCTACAAATGGAGCAGCGAAAATTCTGCAAAATAAAAAGTTTTACTGCTAAATCAAAATTTTACTCAAAAATGCTCTGACAAGCAAAAAAAAAACAAAAAAAAAAACAAACACCAGAATTATGCTAAAATTCTGCTAGATTTTGTCAAATTATGCCTAGCATATAATGCTAGATGCTAAAGCGGTCAGAATTCTGCCAGAAAGCAGAATTCTGCCAAGCTCTGGCAACCTTGAATTGCGCACGCAAGTGAATGGACGTACATACGCGAGATCGAGGGAACGGGGCGCGCCGGGGGAAACGGAGGGAGACGAGCGCTTTTGAACGCATTAGAAGGGTGAGAACAGCAGTATATGGAAATTCGGGTATCTTGAGAACGGCAATCGGCCGTTGAAAAAGGGGGTCGTCAAAGCGGCACATCATGTATAATTTTGAAGTATAATTTTGAATTTTCCATGTTTTCGAAAGGAAATAATCAAATGTCTTGGATTCTCAAAGTGAAGAATATTCTTGATAATATAGGTCTTCTTACTTGTGGAAAAATCAAACCATCAATCTTACTTTATCAAATTTTAAAAGCATTATAAACCAAAAGCTTCAAGATGTAAGTGAGCAGGAGTGGCACAGTGATGTTGAGTTAAACCAGCAATGTACTATTTATAGAATTTTCAAACAGATTATGTTTTGAAAGTACTTGATTCACCTTAACGAAAATAATAACTTTCTGCACATTTCGATGTCTCAATCACAAACTCTCAATATGTGACTGGGCGTTACAGCCAGATTCCGAAAGCTGAACGTTTATGTACTCATTGTTCTACAAATGATATCGGTGATGAATTTCACTATTTGTTTATATGTCCTTTCTTTGAGATCAAACGGAAACAATTCCTCAAGAGGTATTATTGGAAATACCCCGTACACATTTAAATTCAATGAATTGTTTAATTCCAGTAAAAAAAAAAGGACTCTGTCCAATGTTTCGAGGTTTTGTAGAGAAATAATGTCCTTTTTTCGTTAGATATCCGACATTACTATACTCTGTCTATCGTGATTATTTCTTTTTTCATATTTTAACAATTTTATGTTTTACAATTTCAGGCAGTGCCTGCATTATTCTCCATACTGTTTTTATTTGTATTCTGATATATTGTTTATATTATATTTGTTTATTTGTTGATAATTATATTTCAATTTTGTACATACTTTGTATATACTCCCATACCCCTTGTGGGTCGTTGAGTCTTAATAAACTTCTTCTTCTAAACATACCCGTCTTTCCAAAATGTTGAGAGCCCCCCCCCCCGGGAGAAGGGCACAATACCCATTCCCTCTCCCCCCCCCCCTCCCAGGAAAGGATTTCTCATTCCGCTCGCTCTCGAATGTACCCATAGTTATATACACCAAGTAGGGCAATATTTTCTGAAAATGTTCCCGTAATTCGCTCGCTCTTACAGTATATGAATTCATGCAAATCGCACAAAGTATGTTATATATCGGTGTAATCCTAAAGAAACAAATTAAAAGATCATTCGACATTCACCCCCTCCCCAAATGAATTTGCTTTTGTCATTTTCATTATATCGCTGTATATAATGCAAAACACAAGTTCTTCAGCATTAGAAAAAAACGTCCTAAAATTTTTGCTCGCTCGCTTCCACATGAATTACTGCTAATTGGGAAAGCTGTAGTGTCCAGAACCACAATAAAAGGAAGAAGGTCCCGGGGGGGGGGGGCAGGGGGCACAGTGCCCCCCCCCCCACTTTTTCAAGTACCCCAAAAGTGCCCCTTTTTATCTATGAAAATAGTGCAATTATTTTTTTTTCTTTTGTAAGTGCCTTTTTTCACCTCTGATAAGTGCCCCTTTCCCTTCGTATAACTGCGCCCCTTTTTCTTTTTAATAAGTGCCCTTTTTACCTTCTGATAAGTGCCCCCTTTAACCTCAGACATTACTGCCCCTTTTGAAATCTAATAAGTGCCCATTTTCCGTTCTAATAGTGCAGTTTTCCTTTTTATAAGTGCCCCTTTTCACCTCTGATAAGTGACCCTTTTTCTTCGTATGACTGTCCCTTCTTCTTTCTAATAAGTACCCTTTTCACCTTCTAATAAGTGCCCCTTTTAAGCTCAGATAAGTGCCCCTTTGAAATCCGACAAGTGTCCCTGTTTTCGTCTGATTATTAGTGCCCATTTTCCGTTCTAATAGCGCATTTTTTTTCCCTTATAATAAGTAAGTGCCCTTTTCACCTCTGATGAATGCCTCTTTTAAGTGCCCCTTTTACTTCTGATCAGTGCCCCTTTTTCTTTCTAATAGTATTATTTTCCCTTTTCATAAGTGCCCCTTTCGTCTTCTGATCTTGAAGTGCCCTACCTATGTCGCTTACAAAATTGTGCCCTAAAGTCCACAAAAGAGCCATATACCTATAGCTCCAAATAATCAGAGAGGCTTCATAATAATAGATTCCCCTACTGACATCAGCACAATGTGAGGCAGTGGAGCAGGGGGCAGGAGGGGCACAATTCCCTAAATTATACAAAAATGAGCAGTGCCCCTAAATCATAACAGGAACGAGGACAATTTTTTTCTAAAAATTTTCCAAAGCTCGCTCGCATTTACCATTGTCTTATCATTATCTTGAATATTTTGCTCGTTCGCTTTGCTCGCAAATGAATAATCAGACCGTTACACTCAACTGCAAAGTAGTTTTTATCTAGAACCATGTTAAGACATAAACAATAATGTGTCGAAAATGACCCTCGATGGTGTATTAATCAGAATGTAGCGGTATACTAATGTCTCAAAGAGGCATTTTCCGCCTTGTTTTCACCCTTTGTAGGTGCCCTTCCCCCCCCCCCCCCCACTCAAAGTGCCTCTTTTTGTTGGTGCCCCCCCCCCCCCCCCACTTTGAAAGACGCTCCGGCACCCCTGAAGAAGGTGATGCTTGATAATTGATTAGACTATAGGGTAATACCAATGTCAGAAAATGGTTCTTTAGAGAAAATAAATAAGCAAAGCAATAATCCGAATGCTCTAAATTGCAATTTTGGAGATATTGTTAAAAATCTCCACACATCCATCCTAAATATGCCCCAAAACGTCATTCGATCAACGGTACGCCATCGTTTTGAAACATTCGTCTTCTTCAATGAAACTTCAATGATGGCTTTACATGGATGAGAGGGTGGGAGAAAGGATTGATCCTAGAAGAGCTAGACCTCTCCTATACAAAAAAAAACCTGTTCACATAATGAAAAAATCATAATAATTAAATCAGTTCCATTTCATCAAATGCGTAAGTTGATATATGATAAGAATTCAGATTCAATTAATCATTAAGCGCTAGGTTGTAAATCTGATGAAGAATGAAATGGTCTAAACAAAAAAAACGTATTGCAGATTAAAACATAGGCATAATAAAGAGAGCAAAGTGTTTTTTTTGTGCTGTCCCTGAAAGTTGTTGCTTTATAACAGTATAGTGTTGACGATTTGATTACTGCTTGTTGTATAGTCGAACAGATTTCAAGCCCATACAAATAAGCTGCAAAAGATTCAGAAGAGAGCCGCAAGAATAAATACTGAACAAAACATATGACACAGTCGCGGCTGATTTGTTTCACTAGTCTTAAATGGATGACACTAGACAAACGGTTTGAGCTAAGTCGCGTTATGATGATGATATATAAATGTGTTCATAACTTAGCACCTTCTTACCTTCAGGTAGGCTTAATCAATCCTAACGATGTACATGAGCATCATACTAGACAAAGAGACAGTGGATGTTTTACGCGTGCCCAGATTTCACACTGATTGTTATAAGTGTAGCCCAATTGTATCTTCTATATTTGAATGGAATAAGCTCGATAATTCGATGAGAACCGGGTTAATTGTCATCGGGGGTGGTTGTCCTGGGGGGGGGGTAATTTTTCGGGGGGGTATTTTTCGGGGGTAATTGTCCTCGGGGGGTGGTTGTCCTTGGGGGGTAATTTTCCGGGGGTGTGATTGCCCAGGGGGTAATTGTCCGGACACGCTCTGCATGCATGGAGAGAGAACCCGAGAGGCAGCGAGAGAGGGATAATTTTTATAACGATGATAGGTTGGGGCACGGGGAGGGGGGCAACTTCATTATTTTCCCCGGGCGCCATAATCCCTAGCTACGCCACTGCACTGGACAGACAACAAGTTACTCTTTACCATGCATGAAATAAATTTCAAAGTCACATCAATTAAACACACAAATATCAGTGCATCATATTGTTTACTTACTGATATTTGATTATGTGCCCTATCTATGGAAAAACATCATTGTTATATATTATTGTTACTGTATTCATTTTATGTTATGCACCACAGTATTATGTTAATATGAATGATTGAAAACAGTCAATAAAATCAACTCAAATCAAAATCAAATCAAATAATTGGTTATAACTTTTTAATCAGAATCTATCAAAGCTGGGTATACCTTTTTTATACGCAAACTTTCAGCGTTTCAAAATCAAAATTTTCTCACTCGGCCGCTACGCTCCCTAAAATATTAATAGACACAGTGTTTCCCTTCCGTCCATCAAGGGGGAACTATTTTTGCCAATTCCCCCCCCCCCCCCCCAGACAATAAATGATTTTTGCAGTATAGTGATCAGCTTTCTAGTGCCCTATATACAACAACAACAACAACAACAACAACAAAAAAGCGAACGTCGAAAAAGGGGGATAATGTGAGCAAACTGTGAGCTGTATACATGAACATAATTCTTTGCTTTTCATAAAGAAAGAGTAATATTCTTTAAGGAACGCTTCACAGAGCAAAATTGCTTTGAAAATTGCTTGTAAAAATCCATTCGTGCCAGAATTGAGTAAAACGGTGAAAACTGCTCATGCTAACATGTCGTAAGTTATTATAGGTTTGAAAGAATCATTCCGAGGTGCGAAATTGCCATTAAATTGAAATGAATTATTTTTCTGCCTAAAGTTATGTGCCCTTTATACGATACTTTTCCATTCTATTACATTAGAATGTGTCCTTTACTTTATGAAATATCATTTTACTATGTTCTTCAAAGAAATTGAGGTTCTAAATACGTATTAAAAAAAAAAATATCTGTGCAGTGATATTGCATGAACATGCATGTGATCGTAACGTTTTCATGGTTTTACCAATATCTTACAATGGGGGTTGGGGCATGGGGCAGTCCCTCCCCCCCCCCCCGACATAATTTCAACCATATGAAATAAAAAATAAATACCTCTTTCAATAATCAAGAATCCTTTATTTCAAAGGAAATTGTAAGCAAATTGCTTTTAAAACTTCATAAATTAATGGGAAATTTTCAAAAATAATTCTCGCTCGGTCGCAATGCGACGTCGCATATACATAGCAGTATTTTTATTATTAAGAATACTGCTATGTATGCAGTATTTTTAATAATAAAAATACTGCTATGTATGCGACGTCGCAGTATTTTTATTATTAAAGTAGACGTTCTGAAGCCAACCGTCAAATGGGTAAGCGGAGCTAATATTGGGGCGCGTGTAAAGCCAAATAGGGTGAATTTGAAGACCTCACTGTCTTATATTGATCACTGAAATAAAATCTGAAATATCTTCAAACAGAAATCAAATCAATAGTTAATGCACGAATCATAAAGAATAAAGCTGTCCAAACACTTTCAATCGAAACGCAATGAGGCAAAAAGTGTGCTCGCTCGCTTCGCTCGCCCACAAAAATCTATGACTCTTTGTGATATTGATAATGACCCACTACAATGGATATATAATGCAAATTAAATGCATAATTTGCAAATTATGAATATAGATGGTAGGTAACATCGGATAACCTACAACCCCCCCCCCTTTCGACGCAAATTAGGGTCTGCAAAGTGGGCTTTTTTCTGGATCCCCATTGGCTCTGATGTTTTTGCCCCCCCCCCCCCCCCCCGTCCCCGAAGCCAAAGTCTAGATACGCCACTGTCGGTATATAAGCATGTACGGATGCCATCAGGGTAAGGCATCATTTGAAAGGAAAGGAAAATGATAATTATACATTCAAGCTATATAGACCACAATATATAACCCTTCGTAATTCTTTTTTTCTGGGATGCACTGCATGCACAATGCAAAGTTTCACCATTAACCAACCTAAACAGTCTTGCATGGTAGCTATACACTCCCTTCCATAATGATGTAGATACAGATGCATGCAGCGAATTTCTGTTCATGAAGGCACCAAAAGTTTCCCTCTACCAAGGAGGGGCGGGAAAAAAATCGGCTTTGCCCCGCCCCCTCCTTCACAATAACCATTTTCCAGAATATAATCGAGTGCTGTAAAATGCATAGTTTCAACAAGCAGTGATTTAAATTTTCAAGCGTTTTGTGAATGACATGGATGGTCAAATCGCATATATGGGGTGACTATTTCGGGACAGGCTCCCAGACTACAAACTTTGTGTAAAATTTACGTCAGTAGATTCCAGTATGGCAGCCACATAGTCCCTAAACCTAGCAAGCTGCTCTATTAGGACAGGAATTATTTAAGGGCTAAATATTGATCACATTATAGTAACAATATTTTTCTGTTAGTGCTACATGTACATGGTTCTAATTAAAGATGTATAATGCCTTTGAAAACAATATACATGTACAATGGTTAGGAATTTTTCAAAATGTTGAAAAAATTGCCAATTTTGATTTAAAAAAAACAACAATGATTTTTGACCTCTCAATGAGTTGCCAATTTAAGGATTTTAAAACTTCTTCTTGTTTTTAAAATTCCTGGCATGAAACACAATATGATTATGCAACAAAAATGGACATAGTGTGTGCCGATATTTTTGCTCTTTCTACTCATGCATCTTAATAATAATAATAATAATACAATACATTTATTAGGCGCTTAATACGGATGTTTCTAAGCGCACGGTTTACCGGAAAATTAAGATTAAATCCAAAATAATACAAAAATACAAAAATTATTAGAAACCTTATGTAATTCAAACAATATACAGTGTATAAATACGGTAAATGAATACTGAAAATCAAAGTCGGTGTGCACCTCCATCGACCGACCCACAACTGGCCCATTCCAGAGGACTATCTACTAAAAAGGTAAGTTTTCAGCAGGGACTTAAACTGATTAACGGAAGTGGCTAGATGTATATAGGCAGGCAGAGAATTCCAGAGAGAAGGGGCAATTGTAGAAAAAGCACGATCACCATATTTTGTGGAAGTGCGAGGTCCAGGAGTTAACTGCATTGTAGAGGATGAACGGAGGGATCTTGAGGAAGTAGTGGAACGTGAGGAAATGAGATCTGTGAGATACTTGGGGGCTTGCCCATTCAGAATTTTGTACGTAAGCAGAAGAACTTTAAAAGATATACGGTGATGTATGGGAAGCCAGTGGAGAGAACGGAGGATTGGGGTTATGGGCTCGGATTTCCTGGAGAGGGAGACAAGTCTTGCGGCAGAATTTGGTACCCGTTGAAGTGGAAGTGAATGTGTATGAGGGAGGTTAGAAAATATGGAATTACAATAATCTAGGTGACAGGAAACAAATGCATGAGTTAATTTGGCAGTTGTGGGTCGGTCAAGTAGTTTCCTTATCTTCCCAATTTTGAACAATCCAAAAGATGCTAACTTACAAATGTGTTTAATGTGGGGTTGTAGGGTAAGATTTTTGTCAATGATCAAACCAAGATCACGTACCCATTCACTACTCTTAATATTAAAATTATCAGTAACTAAATCCGGAAATGAAGTGGTGTTTCTGTGTTTGGAATATATATGGATTAACTCTGATTTTCGTTCATTGAGGCAAAGCTTGTTGTTTGAGGACCAGATTTTAATGTCCTCAAGACAGTTGTGAAGTTTTTGAGCAGCTTCAGCCTTTTCATTTGGTTTTAGTGTAACATAAATCTGTGTGTCGTCAGCATACACGACATGCTGAACACCTTGTTGGGATTCAATGACTTTGGATAATGGACTGGTATAAAGAAGAAAAAGGAGCGGCCCGACCACGGAACCTTGCGGAACCCCGCAGGTCAGCGGGAATGGTGAAGAGAGCGTGTCATTGTAATTGACTCGTTGAGTACGGCTGTGAAGATATGAACGAATCCATTCGAGAACAGTTCCGGATATCAAGCAATCCTTTTCGAGACGGCGAAGTAACACACTGTGGTCGATAGTGTCAAAAGCAGCTGTGTAGTCCAGGAGGACTAATACTGCTTCATTCCCCTTGTCTACGGCCAGTAGAAGATCATTGAAAAGTTTAACCAAGGCAGTTTCTGTTGAATGATGATTTCGATATGAAGATTGAAAAACAGGAAACATGCCGGATCTTTCAAGGTAATCTTTGAGTTGTGATGACACAATCCTCTCCAGGACCTTGCCCAAAAAGGGAAGATTAGCAATGGGTCTGTAATTATTGAGTCCATTTGGGTCAAGTGAAGACTTCTTGAGGAGAGGGAGAAGTAGAGATGTCTTGAATGGTTCAGGGACGAGACCAGAGGACAAAGAGAGGTTGAACAACTTGGTAATGACAGGAAGAATATCATCCAGAGTGCCCTTCAACAACCAGGTAGGTATTGGATCCAATTTACAGTACTTAGGTGGTAGTGATATGATGAGTTCCTTAACTTCCAGATCAGATACAAGACAGAATTCTAAAAGTTCACACTGAGATGGAGCAGCCAAGGTTGTGATTGCTGGCACTGGAACTGAGTCATAAGCAGAGAAGGCAGATACAACGTTGGATACCTTCTCAGCAAAAATTTTTGCAAACCTGTTTGCAAGTTCAGAGTTCGACGAGTGGTCAGGGAGAATTAATGAGTGATGAGATGAGGAAAGTGATTTTACAAGACTGAAGAGTCTCTTGGTATCAGCATCAACGATGAGATTCTTCAGGTAAGTTGACTTAGCCTTGAAGATACATTCGTAGTATGATTCACACTCTCGACGATACAGTTCCCAATCAAAACAAAGTCCTGACTTGATCATATACGACGTTCTGCCCGGCGTCGTCTTCTCTTTGCCTCCTGAATCTCGTCATTGAACCATGTTGCTTTAGGTCTGATCGTTACAGTTCTCACATGAAGAGGAGCATACCTATCTAACAGAGTACGGAGACAGGTGTTGTAATGATCAGCAACTTCAGAAGGACAAGTCAGACCAAGAGAAGAACTGACTAACAATTTAATATCATTACGTAGAGAGTCCATGTCGATGTTGCGAAATTTTCTGTAGCTCACTTGCTTCTTGGGATTCTGCGGCCTTGTGAGGTTTGCTGTGGCAACAAGTGCAGAATGATCCGAAGGTAGCGAAGATAACATGTTGACATGGTGGATGACATCAGAGTCTGAGTCTCTAGTGAAGAGGGTCCAGAGTATGGCCGGCTCTGAATCAAAAGTTATTGAGCCAAACCACAAAATGTGGTCACTTGTCTCGAAAGGGTTAACATGGTTAAGCCCGCCGCACACTATACGATCGGCTGCGATCCGATTGGAGAAAAAAAATCCCAATTGCAATCAATAAGGGCATTTTAACAAATAAAATTTACTTGATTCAGGTTCTGAACAATAATATGAATACTAAACAGGATTTGGGTGCGCTGTCGGCCTTATACCCGGGATAAGGGAAAAATCAATGAATCTTGGACAATCGTATAGGACTGCTCTGACGTCAATATACGACTCGTGGCCGATTTGGTCTTTCCTCTTATTAGGTGTAAATCCTGTTAATTGCAAATTGTTAATTTTCCATATTGTATACATATTTTCTTTGTATTTAAGAAGTAAATTGTTAATGTCTGACAATGTGTTTATATACTTTTTTCTGTAATATTATTATATTTTGTATCATGCTATCGAACGCAGAAATAAAATCAATCAAACAAACAAACTCTCGCCATAAACCATGTAAACCGTATTTTCGATTTACTATTTACAGTGGCGGATTGGGGGGGGCAATCCTGGCCCGTGCCCCCCCCCCCTTTAAAACGGAAAAGCATTTTTTTTTTTTTTTTTTTTTGCTTGTCAGAGAATTATGGAGGGAAACTGGAACCCATAACCCCCCCCCCCCCCCCCCCCCCCCCCCCACTGAGAGACTTTTGGAGGGCTGGCGAGACCAAAAAACACGGATCTCTCTCCAAGCAGTTTCCCAAAGTTGACAGTCCTGCATTTGTGTCCCCCCCCCCCCCCCGTTACACCCCATTCCCGATGGAAATATTTGTCAGTTTTTATATAATATTTTTGTAATGTACAGATATACCTCTTATCTTCCTTCTGACAAATTTGTTCATGGGCCTTAAGGGGAAAATTATACCCCAATTTTTGGGGGTCGTCTGACAACACATCCCCACCGAAAATGTTGTCAGTTTTTAAGTTTTATATATAGTCATACAAATTCCTTCTGACAAAGGTTGGTGCATAAATGCTAAATGGGGTGCAATCGACGTACTTGTACATGTGGCCCTTTTCGGGGGCATAAACCTGGCGGTTACGTTTATATCCAAGCTTTTTGTGAATGACATAGATGGTAGTCTGTCCCGAAACAGTCACCACATATTAGATTATTTTGACCCCTTAAAGTTACTCTGCAATCCATGTCATTACATAAGAAATAAATGTACTGTATACTTTATGAAAACTTTCAATTCTAATGACACCCTTAATTGGTAAATCTTTTTTTTCTTTCGAGGTCATGTAGCAATCGAGCTAATTTACTTTTTTGTAAATATATAACTTTGCATTTTAGAGCTCTTTTGCTCAGACAGGCAGTTCAAAGTCCGAGCTTATACCACCCGTGCATGTGAATCTATGCTGAGGCGAGCATTGCGCCCCCGGCCGCCGCCCTTACTTATCTACGTGACCGAGATGGAGCAAAGCGAATGAGCTATGGTTATTATTCTTTTTTTAACCCTCAAAAACGCACTTTTTATGAATTTTACTAATAGAAAAAAAAATCACAGGAAGCACTATGGTAGAGATTCGAATTCATGAACATTTAAGCATTTTTCTTTTCACTGGCTACCTGAAATTGGGTGTACAATAATCTTTCAAACGACTTTAATAGTCTGGGAGCCTGTTCCGAAATAGTCACCCCATTTTACATACGAGATTCGACCCCTTAAAGTTACTTAGACCTTCCATGTCATTCACAAAAAGCTTGCCAGCTCAGCAAACGAAACCATCGGGTTTGGCCCCAGAGCCCCCCCCCCCGCCCCCCCCCCCCCCCCCCCCCCAAAAAGGGGGCCCCAAAGTCGGGTCGATTTCCAACCCATATAACATTATATGCGTCAAACTTTATCAGAAGGAAGGTGAATATGACTATATTACCAAAACATCAAACATAAATATTAAAAAAAAAAAAAAAAAACATCAAAACTTACAAAATTTTCCGTCGGGGTTACCCAGGTTCGCGTATTGCAGATGTGTTGCGCGCTAGACTGTACAAAATGCATTACACCTTGCGCGCAAGGTAACCACTTTGACGTCATTGTGGTTACCTAGCTGAAATTGGGACACAGCTGAGGGGCCAAAATATCCTGAAATCTTACCATATTTCGGGGATTTTCTGGCAAAACGAATTAAAAAAAAAATTTAAGGCAGATGATTTTCTTCTAATAAAATCATGATCTTTTAAATGAACTAACATTGTTTCAGCATTGGGTACCCCCTTTAAGGCCCATGAACCGAATTTTGTCAGAAGGAAGAGTTATGGGTGTACATTACAAAAATATAAAAACTGACACAATTTTCCATCAGGAAGGGGTGTAACACGCCCGTGAAAAAAAACCAAAGTGCCCCTATAAACCAAGCTTTGCTGTCCAAAATGCTCTGGATGTATATAGAGAAAACCCATTTTTAGGCATTTCACCCTTAATAACTCCGAAGTGTCTCATTCAATAAAATTCATGTCAAATTTACATAATACAGTCTTGAGTATATTGTAACTTTCTTGGGGTGCAATTTGGTGTCAAATGATCATTTCAAGTAAGTTATTAAATTGTGAAAATTGTATTGCTTTTTCAATAGTAGTCAAATGATAATGTCAGGATTATGTAAACACACTCATTGACAAGTATCTGGGCTATGTGGCTGCCATGCTGAAATCTATCATTCATGTGTTAATTACACAAATACCTTGCAATCTTTCCATTATGCCTCGTCAAACAGCGCAGATGGACAATGGACCTGTGTGTTTACATTATCATGACCATCTCATTTGACTATTGAGAAAGCAATACAATTTTCACAATTTAATAACTTATTATTGAGAAGTTCATTTGACACCGAATTGCACCCCAATAAAGTTACAATACTCAATATTGTACTATGTAGATTTGACATGAATTGAAAGAGACACTTTGGAGTTAGGTTGTATGCCAAAAAATGGTTTTTCTCTACATCCAGAGCATTTTGGACAGCAAAGCTTGGTTTCGGGGCACTTTGGTGTTTTTCAGAGGCATGTTACACCCCTTCCCGATGGTATTTTTTGTTCAGTTTTTTTTTTTTAAGTGTACACCCATATACCTCTTCCTTCTGACAAAATTTGGTCCATGTGCCTTCAGGAGAAAAAAATTGTCCCATCCCGACTGACAGTTCTGGTGTTTTCGTAATGTAAGTCATAATACACCTTCCTTCTGACAAAGTTTGGCGCATAAGATGGGTTGAAATCGACCCGACTTTGGGGCCCTTTTTTTTGGGGGGGGGGGGTGGCTTTGTGGGCCAAACCCGGCTGCTTCGTTCGAGCTGACAAACTTTTTGTGAATGACATGGATGGTCTAAGTAATTGTATTGGGGTGACTATTTCGGGACAGGCTCTTGCATGGCCTAAAACATGAGAGCGCACTTTTCGTCGTTCGAAATATGTATCGGTTAACGCTGTAGGTACACTCTAAAAACTTAAGTGTTAAATCACCATTTAAAAGGGCCTAGGAGTGACCACTTTTTCAAAATTGTATAGATTAACACTTTTAACGTACCGTTAAAGCTGGATACAACACTATAAAGGCTGAATCCAGCAGTTGAAAAGAGTTAATCTAATATACCATTTTGAAAAAGTTGTCACTCCTCGGCCCTTTTAAATGGTGATTTAACACTTTAGTTTTTAGAGTGTACCGGAATAGAACTAGAGTAGAATGATAATGTTTTGACAAGATTTGAATCTTCTCTGTCCGAAAGTATACCTGTCGATGGAAAGACTTGTTTAGCCATAGGCCTTTACTTACACGGCATGCAGATGGGAACTTTCATCCTGTACCACACCCGGCCATTGATACGCTAAAATAGTATGAAATTTATTTCAGCATTGAAAAAGGCAGTATAAGAATCAGATTTTTTTTTCTTTTTCTCTCTCTCTCTCTCTCTCTCTCTCTCTCTCTCTTTTTTTTTTTTTGGGGGGGGGGAATCACCAGCATTTTATTTAGTTAATGAATCATAATAACGAGGTTATTTACAAAGTAATACTTCAGCATACCCCAGCCCCTTATAGGCCATAATTTTTTGAACATAATTATACCTGTCCTTATTTTGAAAAGAAAAATTAATGGAAAGAAATATTAAGGTCAAGGTATCTAAATTATCTACCGATAGGCTATAGTTGCGCTGGAACTCCCCTTATTGGTTCGATAACCATAACTCTCATTTAATGTTCTGTTTTTGTTTCAGTTATGAATCTCTTTCATTGGTCATTACGTAGGTTATTAAAATAGAAACTTCTGACTATTTAGTAACCGATTTCCGCTTTAGATCTTTATACATGTAGTTTTGAAGGGTTATTATCATCCTCGCTATTATAATCGGAGAGATATGCCGAGCGTGCTGACGTTGCAGTCACGTGACATGAAAGCGCGACTACGAGCGAGCGATAGGTCTTTCTGCAAGGCACATGTACTTCTTGGGAATCCACCATTGTTATTGGGATCGGCCGACGTAAGTTAGCGTTGTTTTGTGGACGATTTTTCCGTCAAGAGGAAGGAAATACGATCGTGTGAAAAATCTTATTTATCCGTGGACATTTGAACTGTCGGTGAAGATAATATTTTGGTGGAATCAGGGGTTATTATTGGATTTATAAGGCAATGTCTGCGGCGGCAGGAGTTGAACAGGTTCGTTTCACCGTCTGTTTCTCTATCACCAAATTATGCATTGATGTGTACGTACATGACATGGCACACTCGCCGGCCATGTACACCTCTATGTGCCCAAAGGTTTTACGTTGTGGAGTATTGCTTTCGCGGTGTGTGTATCTGTGTGTATGAGGAATGGGAGCTCCACAGTATACGAACGTTATGTAGGCTCTGTGTTGACATGCCTGTATGTAACAAATGCGTACATGACAGCCGTGTATTTTATCATGTCAAGCGATGATCGGAACCAAATGTAACCGCCCTTTTAATGAAATTGTACTGTATTTTACTTCCGATTAATGATGAATTGAATCTATAGAAAATATGGTTTCTTTTATTGCTTGAAATATTTAGCAATAAAGCATCTTTCAACTTTGGTTCGCAGCCAGTTCAACTCGGATCTATTCTACTACTAGCTTGCAGAAGTTACAATACAGTTGCAATTGCACTTTCATGACTTTGCAGTTGCACTTGACTTAGATCTATATTGCAATTTGCATTGCATTCATGGAAGTGAAAACAATTTTTACATGCAGGTGTTGTAAATGTAAGGCTAGAATTTTTGGACTGTATTTCTTGAGTACAAAGTTGTAGAACCTAAAACATAAAATTTATCAAATTATCAACTTTGATTTTCTGCATGTAGACAAATGTATGGTGGGGAGCCCTAACAAGTGACATGTATTGTCTGCACACCTAAGATCTGATTTAAATTAAACGAGAATTTATTTTAGGCCTACTTTCCTCTAATGTGTAATTCTGTATTATTTCTGATATTCTAAAGAGTAAGTGTCAAAAGTCTGGTTAAAATCTGATCAAGGACAATATCATTTTCAACAAAAAAGGCACCCATATCATTTTGACATTGAAAAAAAAAACTAAGGTGCCCGCTCATTCATTTTACACGCAAATCAGGATTTTTGACAAAAATAATATTTCGAGGCCTGTAAACAAAATGACTGAAATTACACCTTTCTCTATATTTTGTCCTCCTTTTTGCGGCATTATGTATTGCTGTAATGAAGACAAACATTTTGTAGTCTATTCGTTGCACGTTTTGTTTTTCTAAAATCGCACATACATGTTTAAGCGTGTGTGCAGACATGGGCACTCTGACCATGGTTTATACCATAGTCCATACATCATGTTAATCTAGATCTACTGTAGTACTATTAGACTCTATATCCAGGTCTGTTGATTTTATGAGTAGATCTGACTTTGATTTTCAATGTACAGTAGAATTGAAAATGAAGGTGTTAATTATCATTTTGTCACAGAAAGTGGCTGAAATTCTGAATTGCAAAAAAATTATAATAATACAAATTTAGAAATATTTAGATCTACTAGATCTACATGTACATGTACTAGATCTATCTAGAGTCAATAGACTAATATTTAGGACGTTGTTTTTTTTTGGGGGGGGGGTTGAAATAATACATTTTTGATCCTTTGTCTTGCTTACAGTTGTGACGCCATGATTCTTATAGGCCCACATTCGCAAAGGAGGTTTAAACCATGGGTAAGGTTTAAACCTACGTATGCGTACTAAAATAAGCGTAAATAAGCGCACATTGCCCATGCGCGCGCTCAAAGAAAATATATGATTGGATTGGATCGGATTCCATGTGCACGTACGCTTAAAAAATCCAGGAGGGGGTTTAAACCACTCATCCGATGTACTAGGTTATGATTATAACCTCGTACTCCTCTTACATTACGGGTACGTTGAAACTAAGTTTCACCTAACTCACGCTCTTTTACCTCACCATGAAGTAAATTATTTACTCCGGAGGGGTGACTAGGTATTGAAGCTAGGTCTAGCTGGTAAAATTATCATTAATTTTTCAAACTTAATGATAAAAAAGACAAATCTTACCACCTTCCAAAGCAAGTCGTCTCTACTCTCGGAGCATTTTCGGTGGTATGGTGGTTGTGATAGGAAAATCGGACGGGGAAAAAATACTGCCGACCCTTGTCGTTATGAGGCGCCGTTTGTGAAGTTATATTTTTTAAAGAAACTGTATATCATTTGTATATGTTTTTCCACTTAATTGATAAAGGGAGAGGGAGAGGCTGAAAAATTTGTGGATCTGTAAATAAACTATTGTTGTAACTAAGCATGATATCTGTTGGGATTTTTTTTACTTTATGTATTCGTAATGCTCTTGTTTAATGTGTCTGTTGATTTAAGCTTATCACACTTTTTCTTAATAATAACATTGTATATTTGAAAACCTTTCTATGCCTGGCTATTTATTCATCCTTCTGAACATCATTATACAAGACAGATACAAAAATTCAATTTATTAAATCAAGCCTCCACAAAGTTACCGATTCCCTTTTAAGGGATACAGTGTCAAGCAAAGATATTGGATATTGTGACAATTGTTATTTATAAATCGTGATAAGTGAATCCTCCCCCCCCCCCCCCCTTCACATAAATAAATATTGTGAAATCATTTACCGGTATACTTGAAAGCAAAATAGATAAATATAAATAATGGATATTGTTAAATCATCATTTATAAATAATTAAAAACATGAAAATTATTATTCATAAATACCTGTACCCATTCTATGACATTTTCATACGAATAATTATTTGACAAGGTAAATTATTGAATTATATTAAAAAAATTGTCTAAATGATAAATTTACAAACGGCGGCTCATACCACGGAACCCCCAAAAGTAATCTTCTATATCGGGCACAAGAGGGCAGCAAAATACATAAAAACGGTACAATCAACTGTTAATTCAGCCCAGTCATGGCAAACAACTTTCAAGCTCCAAAATTCAGCTTTTTCAATACCGGGGTGCAGAAACTTTACATC
Organism: Heliocidaris tuberculata; assembly: GCA_025618425.1. NCBI lineage: Eukaryota > Metazoa > Echinodermata > Echinoidea > Camarodonta > Echinometridae > Heliocidaris > Heliocidaris tuberculata. The sequence continues at coordinate 37,271,659 of CM046835.1, read as the reverse complement.
AAATTCAAGAGTAGACCCAAGGCAACGTATTGGTAAGTGATGTTCCAATTTTACCTTGATATTTATTATGTTTTGGTTAGGACTATTACAGCAGGCTGCACATTCAGCAGGGGTATGTGATCTCAAGTGGAACCGAATGGTTCCGAAGCACGAGTGGTTTAAACCATGGTTTAAACCAAACCTCCTTTGTGAATTCGGGCCATAGTGTGCAAGAAGAATACTCGCGTGACTCATGCACAGATTTTAATGTACAGCAGCTACTCACCTTTAATCAAGGTAATTGTGCTGCTCTGTCGATCCCCTGGTCAATCTCGAAATGTGCAGAATAGTCCTGATTATTGTGCGGGAAGTCTTGTTCCATCACAACGCCTTTGAGCACCTGTTAACGTAATCGATATTCATACATGTATATTCAAGACGACCAAGAGGTTATGAATCGTTCAACAACCTTCCCAAATATTTTTAAGGCAGTACAACTTGTACGTTTAACCCCATAGATTTAAACCCTGCAACTCTATTGTTCAGTGCGTTTAACCACTCAAGTAAAAGGAACAGTAACAGAAAAGATTGAGCTCATCCATTATTCACTGGGGACCGAAAAAGGGTAGATAGCGAGATAAAGTTGGAAGTATATATAAATTTCTTTTCTCTTGATAAAAAAAATCCACACACAAGTAAATGTTTGCTCATTTTTCAAAAAGAAATTGGTCAACAGTCATATTTTTCTTACATGTGGAAATTATCATCTTCTATTTGCGATAACAAATTTTTGCTTCTCCCATGTTTGGAATCAGCTGAGCGGTCTCTTCACGCCATGTCACAGAAGCTCCTGATTGGTTTATTCTCTCTACCAGGAACTGAATTATTCATGAAAACTTTATGTAGAAAATTGACGAAAGATTTCAAAGTTAAAAATAAGAAAACAACAAGTAATGTTGACTGCTGCTGCTCAGAGGCATTGTGATGGAGCAAGACTTCCCGCACAATAATCAGGACTATTCCGCGCGTTTCGAGGATCGACCAAGGGGTCGACAGGGCAGCACAATCGCCTTGATTAAAGGGTACCAATCACCAAAAATATTTTAGTCTGTATGTTAGAGGTTCCATGTCATTCTACTATATTCCAAATAAGGGCTTCGAATATCACTTCTATAAAGAGATATTATAATTTTAATTATACTCTCTATAAGTATAAAAGCGACTCGTGAGTAGACTACTCAACGCACCTGTACGTGCTCGCCAAGATAAGGGCTCACGCGGAACCCAACTCGGAGGTTTGGTTCCGAGGGAGCACCTTCATGTTATTTTTTATTTCCTTCATACTCCTAAACTGTTGACCTACAGAATTTCAGATAAAGTTCTTTGAGGTTAATTTTATACTTTCTAGCGGTATACAAATTATTTTTTCAGGTGGTTGGTACACTTTAAAGGCTAGGCAGTTACATTTACAAGTAGGAATAATGGGAGGAAACTTTATTTGTGCTAGTAAAAATGGTGTAAATTCTAACTTACACATGTACATGTATGTCGGTGATCAACCATAATGCTGTTGCATACTACATCAACATGCAAATATGCTTTGATCCTCTCAAACCATTCCCCTGGCATCCTGGGAGTACAGTCGCTCACTTTGAACCATAGAACATCACATTTTTTGTCTCAGAACCATTGCAGATGTACCATGTACATATATGCAGGCCTCTAGGCCCTTACATGTACATGTTATTCATATTTTTAGCAAATGTACTGGAAAAGCTTAGTAAGCCTACATGTATATGTGGCCATGTATGGCTTGGAAATCATGATTTTTTATAGCAATTTCGTAATTCATGTGTACTTTAGAAGTTGTTATAAAACACAATATTAGCATTAGGTCTGTTTTGTTATTGAACATTCATACAATGAATGCACTTCATGTACATGTACATGCAGGCCTGCAATGCACTTTTTTTTTTCTCATCATTTTGAATGTCAACAATGATGTATGCATGCTAACAAGTAACCAAGGATTTTGAATAATAGAATAAATCAGAATTGCATTCCATTTACACTCAAAGAGGACTTCAAGGTTTGCCGGCAATTTTTGTCTCGCCTGCGTAAGCAAAAAGCGAGACATAGGCGCCACTTTTCCGACGGCGGCGACGGCGTCAACAATTTTGGAAATGCTCTCATTTCAAAAGTATATGTCCGATTTCCATGAAACTTGAACACAAGTGTTGTAGAGTATCACAAATAATGTGGAACAAATTTCAGGTCAAAGGTCAATTAAGGTCAGTTGAGTTAAATTGTGTTCCAAAAACTTAACCTGAGGTTAAAGTTTTTGAAAGTTTACTTTATTTCAAAAGTATTTGTTCAAATTCTTTGAAACTTGGCATCATTCTTGGTAGGGATTGTCTTCATGTCACCCTCTTTCAAGTGAATACCCAAATCTTACATTTTCATCACATTAAAGGTCACCTACTGACAGTTTAACTTAGTTAAGTTTTGGGTAAATTTCAGTTTTGTCTCTACATACAGTACATGTATGTAAGTATGTACATGTATTGTACACATGCATTTGACTTCTTCTCAAAACTTTGCTGGTAGTGGATTTCAACCAAAATTGGCAGGGATCATCCTTAGGCAAGGAGGATCTAAATTAATACAGATGGGGGTACCTATCAATATGGGGGGGGGGGGGAGTCTTGGGGGCACCACCCTTAAGAGCACCAATAATGGCAGTAATTAGATTCATATTTGCTTCTTGTTGCAAGATTGTTAGCAAAGTTGGTAGGTATCATCCTTAAAGGAAGAAGACCTCAATTTCTGAAATAGGGTACCTTGCCTCCAAGGGGCTCAGGGGCAGCACCCCTTAAGTGCCCCTATTGTGAAAATGAGATATTTGTTAAATGCATGACTGGGTTCTAACCAAACTACATGTACATGTAGGTAAGAATCATCCTTAGGCAAAGAGGATCTAAATGAATGCAAATAGGGTACCTATCCCTTAAGGAGAGAGTGGAGTGGCAGGGGGGGGCAACCCCCCCCCCCCCCCAAGAGCCTGTGACACCAAATTGACTTTTTTTTTTTCTGAAAAATTTATTGCCACATGTAGATTGTAACCAAACTACATGTATGTAGGAATCATTCTTAGGGGAAGGAGACTTCAAGTTGTTCAAGTATTGTAGATCATTATCTTCAAGAGTCTGATGGAGGGGCACCACCCCAAAAGTGTCCCAATGGCAATTATTTCATGTACACATATTTTGCTGCTTTAAAACGCACAGCTTGATTTCAGATGAACTTCACCATCCAATAAATCTTACTTGAAGGGATTTAAGTTATACAGATAGGGTACTGGCCCACAAGGGGGGGGGGAGGTCTCAGGCCTCAGGGGCAGCACCCCTTAAGTGCCCCAACCTTTGATTTTTCACCAAGCGAAAATTTTGCCCCAAAAATTACGTGATGCAAACGAGACTGCCCTGGGCATTTTTCCTTGTTCTTTTTTGACGGGGATACAGTCTCAGTGAAGTGATTGCAGAACCGTCCCGGAACCGGGCCCAGAGGCTAAAAATCACCAGGATTTCCGACTGATCTTGGTTCAGTTGGCAACATTAGTTTTGTCACAGAATATACATGTACATGTAAGCCAACCTCATTACAATACTAACACATTTTTTTCTCAATTTGGCATGTCTTTTCAGAAACAAAGAAGTCAGAGGAGTCAAGGTAAGAAATAATGATTTCAGTATTCTCAGTATAGACAGGACATCCAACCCTCACTTTTTGATGTTTTTACTTGATATTTTATATTTCCTTTAAAAGTGATGCTTATTTTGGTGTAGAGATGTGACCTACATGTATAGGGTTTGGTCAACAAAATGGGGGGAAATTTTTTTTTTTAAAGTCCCGCCCACAAATTGTGGGCAGGGCTTCAAGTTCAGCATGACAGACGGGACATGACTAAGCTCTCTTCACTGGAAAATCTTGAAACAAAATATGTGTATTTACATGTATGTTATTACTTGTTGGTACCTTTTTGAAACCTGCTAGTATACATTTGAAATTTCATCTTGCTTTGGGGGAAATGCCATAAAAGTAAGCGTGACAGATGGGACAATAAAAACGTGACAGACATTGAGATTGACATTGAGATTGTACACAATAGAATTTTTAAAGACAACCAAATTTCCAACATTAAATACCTTATTCTCGTGTTCTAAAAGGGTCAAAGGGTCATCTTTAATATCATAAAATAAATTTGGAAAAGGATTTTAATTTTCATCCATCAGAAAATTTTCATGTAGTCCCATCCATATATATTTTTGCTGTAGATGCAAAACGTGACAGACGGGACATTACTTTATGATTGATAATTATCTTCATAATATTGAATTCTGCCAAGCAGTGTAAAAATTAAAATTTCTTTCGCGAGGGCTACTTAGAAGTCCACCTATTGTGTTCAGAGATTTTAATGCACTACGACCCATGGGCAGAAATATTTTTGACGGTGGCTCTTTTTTCATTTACAGTGGCTTTTTCAAGAGTTTCAGGGGCTAATCGCCCTTAGCCTCCGCTTATTTTTTTTTCACTGCTGCCAAGTTAGCAGTAGAAATGAATTTCCCCCCTACCACAGAGCAAGACTACAAAATTTTATTCCAAAACAATGATCCAGTTTATTGTAAATGCAAAAAGTACATGTACCTTAAAAAACATGACAGACGGGACAAAAATCCTTGTGACCTTTGACGACCTTTATATCAGAAGAATATTGATATTTTTTTACTTTTTGTGTAACTTTGTTATGATAACAGATGAAATCTCTAAAAATGACTCGATGTAATTAAAAAATATTTTACCATAAAAATGTGTAATTTCATTTATGGGTTAAAAAATGGCTATTTGGGGTCAAAATATTCAAAAAAAATTACAAATTGAATATTGTTCCATACAGTTCTAATCATGCATATTCAACTGATATAGAAGGAAAATGTTCAAATTACATGTACACTTTGTTTTTTACCAAAAGTTGACATTTTCATGGAATTACCCTATTGCTAGTGCCCACTGCCAAGTTCTTGCTACATGTACAACTCTGTATGTAGTTTAGTTCAGTGTTTTATTTCAAAATTCCATAAAATATATATAAATCCCTGAAATAAAAATATGTAGAAACTAAGCGATATAAAAGATGTGACAAAAATATTTAATAAATTGGCTTGGAATTGGAATTATTAGGATTCATTGCAAAATAACCTGTTGGCTTCTGTCTAGGCAATAACCCAATAAATGTACATGTGCATATGTACATGTTGTTAAGCATAGTATTGAAATATTCAGATTACAGATTATCACAAATATCTTTGTACTCCCTCTATTATATTGTTCTCTGTTTTTCAATCCTTCTTTTTTTATGATTTGCCTACATGAATATTTTGCTCCATATGTTCTCTCTATTTTCTCCCCTCTTCTCATCTCACTGTAACTGTTCCTTTTCTTTCTTTCTTTTTTTTAAAATAACTTTTCTCCATTCTCTTATCCTCTTTCAGTCTACCTTTCTCCCAATTTAATAATTTTTCCTGTCATATTTTATTTTGCTATTCCTCCAGCAGTTCAGGGTTGTGTTTACAATGGTACATGTACATGTACATGTACGTGGCTTGTATTGGAGATTACCCACTTACAGTGTAGGCTATGAGACCTACATGTACAGTGTAATAATGTGCAGTGGTACAAACCCACATGCCAAGCCAATAAACATATGTCGATGTGTAAGCAGTAAACAGTTAAAAATGATCTCTTTTCTTCTTCTTCTTTCCAGGTCTTTTGTTATTTGCTCAGTATGTAAAAATGAAGAAAAAAATTTACCTGTACCATTTTCTTGGTTCTTGATAGTAGTTGTCTAAAAGCATATTACATGTATATAAAAATTATTCTATCTAGGTTGCATGTATGATCAAATATTTTCTTCAGAGAATCAAATTATTTTTTTAGTACAAAGCAAATCTCGGACTCAAAAGGTATGTCACATACATTTATATGTACATTGTGGGTTTCCATTTTGCGTATGATGGATTACAACCTTTAAAATTGATGACATTTTTTTATTGGATTTTCCTGTAATTTTCACTAAACAGGTTATCTCATATTTCTGCTTTTCTTAAAACCAAATTATCGTCATAGAGTTTGTATCAATTCAGTGTGAATGTAGCTTGTACATGTGTAGATCACTTAGACAGGGCTCCACACTAACTTTTTTAAAGGGGGTTGGATTGGAATTGACATTTTCAGGGTCTGTATGCATTGGCCCCATGTTATCATTTTGAAATTTGAGGGGTCCAGACTAAGACTTTGGCCCCCATGTATCCCAAGCATATGTTTGTGTCAAGCCCTGCTTTAGATAAAATGCAAGGTGTTCTAGGCAAAGTGAGTCAGATTTGTTTGTCGCTGTAACCACTCTTGCAATACTCATTTGACTTTTTATCAATTGTGTCTCCTTCAGTACAAAATGGACCGATAAACCCCAAGGAGAATGTTGGTGAAGGAGAGCTAGAACGCTACATGCAGTCCAACCAGCCCGCCCATCAGGTAACATCGCATTTTCTTCTAGAATAGAAAATAAGTAGCAGTTTCATGCATTGCAAAATACCCATATGTTTGGGGTTTTTTTTAAAGATACTCTGTGTGATGGGTTACACCTTGTCAAAGCAGTCACAGAATAGATTCAGATATTTTGTTGAGAATCATTAAGATAATAATAGGCTTTTCATTCCAAGATGAAATCTGTATTGTAGGGTGATTGCCAAGACTGAATTTCATAAAGAGTTGGGGCTTCAGTGAAGTTTTACATGTAGGTTAGGTTGGAGGTACTCGTTTTTCCGATGGATCATAATTCAGAACCACAAATTTCTTATACCAGGGGGTTCCTAATTCTGAGCATTTGTTGCATTATTCCAAAGGTTCATAATTCTGAAAATGAAATAGGGTTCGTCATTCCGTAAATGAAATAGGGTTCATATCTCCGAAAACGAAACAGGGTTCATAATTCCGAAAATGAAATAGGGCTCATTTCCCTTGTTGCACCGATGTGGAAGTAGAATTTTTGTGAATTATGAAATCGGTCTTTGTCTCTCTCAGTTTTTCTTTATAATTTTAATGGGAATATAACCTTTCCTCATTCAAAATTAATGAGCTCTAATGTAAATGAGAATTATTTTTATGACAAAACATGAGCACAATGTTTTGCCAGAAATGAACATTGCTCATTTTCTCTGACTACCTAATGTTCTCAGATTTGTTTGAAGATGCAATTGGGGTTCTGTTCATGTGATTGCATTGTGAAAGAAACTGTCGCAACGCAATTGGAAAAGGTTGGTCATGTCTACATGTACATACATGTAAGAATTGGTGTATACTGTGAGGTTTTGAGATCTTCAAAATGATAAGAAATTGACCCAGTCTCAAATGAAAAGCACCTGCACTGCACACAGAAATGGGTATATGGGACTGTACATACATGTACATCTTGCATGAATGTTCAGCCTGAACACTTCAGCTATTTCTCATATTTCGAATATGAGGGCATTTGAAGAGTAATCCTTTTCAGGGGATATTTCTATATACGATGTTCTTCCAAACTGACTTTAAAAAGAATGAGAAAGCTCACAAATTATTTGTTACCTTTAACAACAAGGGAAATCAGGACTCTTGGAGCTTCAACTTTATAGCCAAATGTTTTCGCTTGTGCAAGGTCAACTTACAAGAGGTTGACTGTGCAAGTGTTTAATCCAGGGTTGAATTGAGGTTGCACATTTTCAGAGCAATTGTTGCCAAAGTATGTGTTGTAGAACCAAGTTCCTTAATCATCAGCAGTGGGTGATTAATCTCAGATTTAGTTACATGTACATTTGTGAGAGTCCATACAGTACATGTATGTGTTAAATTTGGGTAATACACCATGTTTTTAAATGATTAATTCCTTTTGATGCAGTCTTTATACAAATGTTCTTATGTAAATACAAGTTTGTTGGTGTTTGCAGGGGGAGGGGGGGGGGGGGTGGGAGGGACCAGGGGTATTGCTCTTATGCCTCTGAAAGTCTGAAAATGTTATTTAAGTAGACTAGAGGCAGAGATTATAGATGACACAATTTGTAGGCTCTGCAACAGTAATGATGTTGGGAGAAAATGAAATAAATTTTTTTTTTTTTTCGATGTACATGTACATGTACATTATTATATTTTTTCCAAGTCAAAGAAATTATTTTTGTTTACTCCTACTCTTCACTTAAATTTTTAAAGCCAATATGCACAGAGGGTAAAGATCGCATACATGTACATGTACTGTATGAAGAGTTTCATTGCAAAATGCATTAACCCTTTCAGGACAGGAATTATTTAAGGGCTAAATTGATCACATTTTGTTCTTTAAATTGGCAACAATAATATTTTTCTTTTAGCGCTACATGGTTCTAATAAGCTGTAATGTCTTTGAAAACAATACACATGGTCACAAATTTTGTCAAAAAGTTTTAAAAATTGCCAATTTTGTTAAAAAACAATGATTTTGAACTTCTCAATGTGTTGCCAATTTGAGGATTTTAAAGCTTAATCTCATTTTCAAAATTCCTGGCATCAAACGCAGTCAGGTCATGCAACAAAAATGGACATAGAGTGCGCAGAAATTTTTGCTCTTTCTACTCATGCATCTGGTATATTTTTTAGAACTCTGAATCAAAAGTTATTGAGCCAAACCACAAAATGTGGTCAATTGTCTCGAAAGGGTTAAAGCGGAATCCAACCTTAATTTTTTTTCTATTCATATTATATGACGCGTACATGTAACTTGCTGAATAATTTGATACCTAATTTACCAGCATTGGACAGCTAAGAAGAATAATAGAATGTTTTAGATCCCACCAAACACGTCTTTCGCCCGTCTTCTGCTGCACACAGGGGCCGCCATTTCCCACAAATGACGTATCTGCGGACAACTGGCTAGTCTATATTGTGTCACGTTTGTTTTTGTTTTTGTTTTATTTGTTTTATTCCCCTACGCTGCTCTTTCTCTACATGCATATCCCACACAGGGCGCAACTCTCCTCTAATCGCACGATCCCCAAAATTTCACCCGGAGGGTGGAAATTCACCTGGAGGGTGGAATTGCAAAGGACTCTTATTGTTCGGATTGCGCGATACGGAGACAAAAACAAATTTCGGGGCAAGTTTTATTACGTTTCTCTGAATGTTTTTCTTTAAATATTGCTCTGAATATTTAATTATATTTTTCACTTTTTGAAAAAGCAAGGTCACAAATCAGTGATTAATTCAGAGCACAAGAATTGCCATTGTGTGTTGCAGTTGAAATTCCAGAACACCTTTTTAACCCAGAGTCATGAATCATTAATGACACTGGACCGCAAAAGGTTGGGAGAAATGACAGCTGCAACACAACATGGCAATTGTTGTGTTCGAATTGATTACTGATACACCAGATTTTGTTGCCTTGATTTTTCAAAAAGTGAAAAATCTAATTAAATATTCAGAGCAATATTTTAAGAAAAGTATTCCGAGAAATGTGATGAAACTTGCTCCCAAACGATTTTACCTCATTCGTTGACTACATGTAAGTCCACTGCAAACATGGAAAATTGCGGCCCCCATGCATGTGCAGCAGACGGCGGGCGAAAGACGTGTTTGGGGGATCATCATTCTGTAACTTTCTTCATACTGTAGTCTGTAGCTGTCCAATTCTGGTAAATTTGGTATCAAATTAATCAGCAAGTTACACTTCATAGGATATCAATAGAAAAAAATAAGGTTGGATTTCCCTTTAACCCTTTCGAGACAATTGACCACATTTTGTGGTTTGGCTCAATAACTTTTGATTCAGAGCTCTAAAAAATATACCTGATGCATGAGTAGAAAGAGCAAAAATTTCTGCACATGCTATGTCCATTTTTGTTACATGACCTTATTGCGTTTGATGTCAGGAATTTTAAAAAGGAGAATAAGCTTCAAAATCCTTAAATTGGCAACACATTGAGAGATTCAAAATCATTGTTTTTCATCAAAATTGGCAATTTTTTCAACGTATCGATAAAATCACTGACCATGTTTATTGTTCTAAAAGACATTACACCTATTAGAACCATCTAGCACTAAAGAAAAATATTATTGTTGCCAATTTGAAGAACAAAATGTGATCAATTTAGCCCTAAATAATTGCTGTCCTGAAAGGGTTAAGCACCAAATCCAAATTAATAAACTAAAGGTATCGAAAAATCAAAGAAAGATAGCTTTAATTGGATCCATTATCAGTTTTCAGCAAATCACACTTTAAATCTGCATTTATTTTAGGTCGAAAAAACTTTTTTTTTTGTTGGTAAAACACAATAAACGCCACTCCTGTTTCAGAACAAAACATGTTGTATCCAGTGTGCATTCATGACGTTATTGATGCCCACAACTAAATCAATGGATACATGTATGTGCAGTGAGATGCGGATGCTCACTGAAAAGGAGGAGAATTTGAGAATTTACGCGCAATGCTCCAACTTGGTAGATTTATGGACTCAGTCAAACTATCGTAATATGTGGCTTCATTGACCCCAAAATCAAGCCCTTAATGTGTGGATGCTCTCCACACGGATTCCTAACTATTTTAGTGTCAGAAATAAACAATAAACAGCATGCTACTTACATGTAACTGGTTATAATGCGTTTTGCAAAGAAACAAGTTTGTGGATATATCCATGTATTGCATTATGCAAATTTTTTTTGTTGAAAATCATGATTTTTTTTTTTCTTCAAAGGAGTAATAACCACATATTTCTTTTCAAGGCACCATTATGGTAATACAAGTGAAGTGATCATTTCATATGTACATGTATTTCATGACTTCTTGTCCCTGCATAAAGTCATGGCAAAATTAGGGTTTTTTTTGGAACATCTTAAATGGAGATAACACGTTTTGCAACAAAACTCTTCATACACATGTATGTACACCTGTGAGGAGATTTTCTTGTTTACATACCCTCTACATATCTGCACACTATCTATCCTCATGGAAGAATCTTGGAACAGTTATTAAATAAATATTTGCTTTAAAAATATAGTGTTTAACCTTTTCTTGACAGGAATTATTTAAGGGCTGAACTGATCACATTTTGATCTTCAAATTGGTAACGAAAATATTTTTCTTTTAATGTTTTAATGGTTCTAATAAAATGTAATGTCTTTGAAAAGAATGTACATGGTTAAGGACTTTGTCGAAAAGTTGACGAAATTGCCAGTTTTGAACCTCTTAATGTGTTGCCAATTTAAGGATTTTCAAGCTTATTCTCCTTATTAAAATTCCTGGCATCAATATGGTCATGAGAAATGTGTGCAGAAATTTTTGCTCTTTCTGCTCATGCATCTGGTATATTTTTTAGGACTCTGAATCAAAAGTTATTGAGCCAAACCACAAGATGTGGTCAGTTGTCTCAAGGGTTATTGGAGTAGAAGTAAATATCCTTCGACTTGAAAAATTGGTTACCTGTTTTCAAATATTGGATCAAATTGGCTCCAGATTCTATTATCAGTTACAGCTTTTCTTATGAATCTACATGTGTATTGACTATTGAAATGTTTAGATTCTAACTGGGTAGTAGTACTACATGTACATGTATGTATGTGTCACCATAGATGTAGCTGTACAGATGTTTTGAGTAGATATTTGGTGAAAGTAGGTTGAAGATTGCAGAGGTCAGTATACATTACATGTACATGAAGATGTCAGATTTCTGTTCTGTGATATCTCAGAACCATTTTGGGGTATAGGTCAAATGTCACATGTTAACCCTTTCAAGACAATTGACCACATTTTGTGGTTTGGCTTAATAAGTTTTGATTCAGAGCTCTAAAAAATATACCAGATGTATGAGTAGAAAGAGCAAAAATTTCTGCACATGCTATGTCTATTTTTGTCACATGACCATATTGCGTTTGATGTCAGGAATTTTAAAAAGGAGAATAAGCTTCAAAATCCTTAAATTGGCAACACATTGAGAGATTCAAAATCATTGTTTTTCATCAAAATTGGCAATTTTTTCAACGTATCGATAAAATCACTAGCCATGTTTATTGCTCTAAAAGACATTACACCTATTAGAACCATCTAGCACTATAATAAAAATATTATTGTTGCCAATTTGAAGAACGAAATATGATCAATTTAGCCCTTGAATAATTCCTGTCCTGAAAGGGTTAACCCATTGACGACTGAATTCTCTCATTCCCATAGGCCTAATACAGCGGTCCCCTGGTTCCAGTGGCCAGTGGATTAATACTTATAAAAATGATCAGATTGATAATCATACAAGACAGATCCATGGAAACAATACATGTGGTAGTGCATATTGGAGAAGCAGTCACATCTATCTTGTTTAAAATACATGTCCTTTGAAATTTTTCTTGAACCTTACATGCACGTTTCATACATACATGTACATCATACTACATGTAGTTTGTTACAGAAGAAATGTGTATTCAGTCTTACATACATGTATGTACAGTACAGTGGTGAAATCTTGAAAATGTCTTTAAGGGAAATCCAACCTTAAAGGGATTCGGTAACTTTGTGGAGGCTTGATTAAATAAATTGTTGAATGTTGATATCTACATGTATCTTGTATAATGATGTTCAGAAGGATAAATAAATAGCCAGGCATAGAAAGGTTTTCAAATATATAATGCTATGATTAAGATATCTATGACTGAATACTCCCATTTACGAAAGCGTATGGCCATACGCTTTAGTCTAACACTGAGTCTATGGGGGAAAATGAGTCTGGCATTTCCGGTCACTTGAATATGTTTACTTTTGTGAAGCACATGATGATTTTGAAGTGATTTTTTTTTTCCTGGGCTTCATTTTTACACCATGTTATTACACTGATAGCATGTAAGGCCAGGCAGCTCAGATTTTATCAAGCCTCTACAAAGTTACCAAATCACTTTAATGGCAAGTTGCTTAAAAAAACCCCAGAAAAATCGGAGAACAGATTGGTGAAAGTTTGAAAGAAATCGGACAAGGCGACAAGCAATATGCAAGTTGTCAATTTTTGAAAGTTGTAATCACTATAATGGGAATTTCAAATTGGCTAAATCAATAATGTCACAGTGATGTAGCGGTGGATATCTCTCCAATTTGTTCCAACACACAAAATGACTAAAGTGTCATTTAAAAAAAAAAAAATTATCACTCGCTATTATCTTTTTTCTTTTTGGAGAACCTGTGACAATATGCTATCTACCATATTTTGAGTACTACCCCAGGGGAAATGGCACTTTGGAGAAAAATAGAAACTAATGTAATTTTAGTGTAACACAAACAAGTGAGCTGACCAGGAGTACGTCACAATCGATTGATCAAATTGCCAATCTGAGATTCGCATAGATTTAGTGATCTGATTTTTCAAACATTCATAACTTTCTTATTTGTCCAATTTCTTTCAAAATGTCACCATCTGATTTTTTAACTTTTCTGCTTTTCACACAAATTGGCTTATTATAAAGGTTGGATTGCCCTTTAAATTACCTTGTTAAATAGAAAGAAAAACAGGAATTTCATTGAAAATTGAAAATTCAATCGAAAATGTATGAAAACTAACTTTTGTCTGAAAACTAACTTTTCAAATGAAAAGAAAAATTCAATGACAAAAATCAAGAAATGTTTTCTTATACTGCATTTCTCTCCATTTTTTTCTTTCCAGGGATACTCGTCAGCACCCAGTATGGCTGCACAGGATTCCTACATGGCACCAACGTACTATCAATCACCATACTCCCTCCCATCGTACTCTATCCCTGGAACTGAAACAACCTGGTCGACAGGTGGAGACACCTTTAACAATTTTAACTACACGAGCTATGAGTCCTATGCTGCTCCGGACTACTACAACCAACCTGGCACGACTCCTCCTTACTTGAACCAGACCTTCAACTTTTTCCCTCCCAATGCAGACTTTATGCCCGGGACCTGGGGTAGTAACTCTGCTCCCGCTGCCCAGCCCCAGGGAACAGCTCGCACCCAGCCCCAAGCCCAGGCACCTACTGCCTCATATTACGATTACTCCAGGTATCCGGCTAATCCTAACTCTATGACCGGTCAGCGAAACTACAGCCAGGGTTTAAATGGACTTGATGCACAGGATGGGAAAGCCCATGGGATGAAGGCAATGGAATTGGGAATGTCTGGTCTGAACATCGGTGCGCCCATGGATAAAACTGCTATGAATGTTGCCGGGCGGGAAGTTCTCAAGCAGGATGTGATACCTCCCAAGCCCCAAGGGCCAAGCTTCTCTCAGGCTGTGGCTGGGGCAGGAGGAACTGCACAGCCCCCTCCTCAGAACACAGCAGTGCCAAAGCAGACATCTTGGGCGGCCATCGTTAGTAAGCCCGCAAAGCCGCAGCCCAAAAAGACGACGAAGACTGGATCCCATGCTCCTGTACCGACTCAGCTTCCGACAATGAAGCCCCCAATGACTATTGGAACTTGGAACAATGGCGACAAGACTGGTACTCCTCCCAAGCCAGCCGGCACTGCCACCACCATGCCCTCTCCCCCTCAAAACCAAGCCCATCCCCAGCAACCTCCTGCTGCCATCCCTCCTCAGCAGCATGCCCAGGTGCCGCCCCAGCAGCCCCCCATGCAACCCCCTCAGCAGCAGATCCCTGTTCACCCTCAACCGCAAGTGCAACATGTCCAGCCTCAGCCAGTTGCCAAGATTGAGGTTTCTCAGCCTCCTCTCACTGCGGCTCAGACTGTGTCCCAGCAAAAGCCGGTGCTGCCGACAAGCGACGTTCCACGGAGGGGACCTCAGGCTGTTGTGCAACCCCAACCCCAGCAACCTAGAGTCTGGGACTCAAATGGACAGAATCGCGGCTATGGACAGAGATCTAACAACCAAAGCAGTACCGCGGGTTTGGCACCTATTACTGGCGTGCCAGGCCAGAAAAATGATACGGATCACCCAGTGTTGGAGAAATTACGTTCTATTAATGACTATAACCCTACTGACTTTACACTTGACCTTAAGAACTCACGAATCTTCATCATCAAGAGCTACTCAGAAGACGACATCCATCGCTCCATCAAGTACGGCATCTGGTGCAGCACCGAGCATGGCAACAAACGCTTGGATGCTGCTATGCGGGAACGCCAAAGCAAAGGTCCTGTGTACCTTATTTACAGTGTGAACGGTAGTGGCCACTTCTGCGGGGTGGCGGAAATGATGTCTGAGGTGGACTATACCACCAACACTGGAGTGTGGGCCCAGGACAAGTGGAAGGGTCGCTTTGATGTGCGGTGGGTATATGTGAAGGATGTTCCGAACAGCCAGCTGCGACACATACGGCTGGAGAACAATGATAACAAGCCTGTGACCAACTCACGTGACACTCAGGAAGTGTTATTGGACAAAGCCAAGCAGGTGATGAAGATCATTCACAATTTCAAGCACACCACCTCCATCTTTGATGATTTCAGCCACTATGAGAAAAGACAAGAGGAGGATTCTAACCGAAGGGTATGTGTTGCAGTTTTATAGTTCTTCATTAATGAAAATGATTTTCTGTTTACATTTTCTGTTCATGAAATATGATGCACAGTCCCTAAAGTGTAGATCAGGGGCCTCTTGCATAAAGAGTTGAGATTAAATAATAATAATAATAATAATAATGGTGAAAACTTTTGCAACGGTGAAAACAAATGCAGCTCAAAAAATTACATGCAACTTGATTTTCACCCAATCAGAATTGCGTATTTGGGACCTGCGTTTCATTTTTGGACTTGCATCTAATCACAATTTTTTATGCAAGAGGGCCCAGATGGTCTAAGTTCAGCCAGTTTGCAGGCTTGATATTAATCTGAATAAGGGGTTCAGAATTATTGTGTGGCACTTTCCAGTGGAGAAGACACAAGATATGGACTGACAGAAAGAGATTTTTAGAAACATCATTATTGCATTTGCATGTAGCTGACAATAATATGCTTACAGCCCATCAGTAATTTCATAGGGGCAATTCACATGGGTATAATTCAGAACAGAAATACAAAGCATTTTTGGCTACCAGTATAATTTTACATGTACATACATTATAGCTTATTTTAAGATCAGTGTGGGGTATATTAAAGGGCAATCCAACCTTGGTAGTGAGATGATTTGTGTGAAAGCAGAAAAATAAGAAAAACTGGATGGTAAAAGTTTGAAAGAAATCGGACAAGGAATAAAAAAGTTATGGATGTTTGAAAAATGAGATCACTACATCTATGCGAATCTCAAATTGGCAATTTGGTGATTCAATTGTGACATGTTTGTGGACAACTCTCCCATTTGTCGTACACAAAAATATTAATTTGCGGTTTTCTTCGAGGCGCTGTTACCCTCGGGGCAGTACTCAAAATATACTTAACCATTTTTCACAATGTAGACCTGAGTTGAAGTTGGGGGAAAAAAATCAGAGAAAGTGAAACTAGTTACAGTCTGAAAATAGATCAAACAAGAAATAAAAGAAGGTCATGACTACCTACATTATGAAAATTGAGATCAGTAACATTTGGAGAACCTTCCACTGGCAATTTAGCCATGTGTGATGACTTTCATGGGCTTCTTCTCCATTCGTTGTGTACCATACCTCATAACTTTTTTTGGTGATGGAACAGACAAATTTTTGTGTCTCCGTCCACCGAAGGGGGGACTGGAGGCCTGAATTGTAGTAGGGTTGTTTGTCTGTTCCTTGTGTCCATGTACGTCTAGGCCTGCTCAAGATATCTTGAGAACCATTTGAGGCATTGACTTCTGTAAGTAAAAGGTCAATGGTCATGGAGTTCATTTTCCATGAATTTGTCTAAATCCTCATTATCGCAATATCTCAAGAACCATTTGAGCCACTACATGTTTTATAACTTCAAACTTGATATACATGTATGTACATGTACTAAGATGAAGTGATTAGATTTGGGGTAAGTAGGTCAAATGTCAAGGTTATTAGAGGTTACATGTAGCTTACAATGTAGTAGAGAATGAATGGTAATAATGAATTAACTGAAATATACAGTAGATGGAGGCCTATTGGAGACGAGTTGAATTCATATTGTTTCTGATTTATGAGTAACATCTTTTACATGCCCCTTCATGAAAATATGTCTTTATGATAATACAAATTGAGAAAAGGGATACTATGAATATTTTGTTCAAACAGGGAATGAAGAAGTAGTTGCGCATGACTGTGACATATCTCCATTGTATTTGCAATAAGGGGTACTTCAATATCATGCCCTTTCATATTGTTTGTTTGATTTATTTCTCTCTCTCTGATTTTCCTGCTTCCATTGATTCAAATGGCCTTGATAGGATTAATCTTAAACATATTTGTTCACAAAGATATTGAAATATTGTACCCTGTTCCTCGTGGTAGAGACATTTTGCTGGAAACATACATGTTCATCCTTGGAAATGTTTTTCATCATATGGCATTACCCTCATAACAGATTGGTTCCCTCTTCTTTTTTTCCTTTTTTTTTTGTTTGTTTTTGTTTTAATTGCCATGAAAGAATTGTAGGGAGACGGCCTAAAACCTCCCCATTTAACACACAAGTGGTTGTTATTTGAAATTTTAGTTATTATTAATCTTGTAATGACAATATGTATTTTTCCAATGTATGCACTATGCAATTATTTATAGTTTAATCTATTACTGAATATTGATCTCATTTTTGTAGCCTCCTTTTTCTTTGAATTAAAATGACAAAGTTTTTTGCAGTGTTTTTTTTTATTCATAGAAAGAGGAAAATAAGACGTAAAAGAATTTGTATGATAAACATTGCCATATATCAACATTAAAGGGGAAGTCCACCCTGAATAGAAGTTGGCTTTAAAAGAAGCAGAAAAATTAAAGAAACGGATCCGTGAAGGTTGAAGGTTTGAGTGAAATATAAAAAGAAATAAGAAAGTTATGGATTTTTGAAGTTGTAATCAATCAAACACAAATTGGCAACTCTGTGACGTATCTTGCAAGCTCCACCATTTGCCCTGTACCCCAAAAATCATTTATTTCCATTTTCTATTAAGAAATACATGTATATTTAATCATACAGTACTTGCACCTTAGATATAATCATTGCTCATATGATTTTGCACAAAACCTGTATGAAACAAATTTATTTATTCATCAAAAAATAAGAAAATGTAAATTCATGAAAATTTCTGTACTGAGCAAATGGGAGAGGAGCTCGCATGATAAGTCACGGAGTTGCCAATTTTAGTTTGATTGATTACAACTTCATAACTTTCTTATCAGATTTTGCTCAAACTTTCACTGATCGGTTTCTCTCATTTTTCTTATATCAGGGTGGAGGACTTGGAATGTTAGAGAAAATTTATTTGTAAAAATCCAAATGTAATCAAAGGTTGGGATTTTGGGGGAAATATTTTTGTTTTTTACAATGTTATCGCATGTTCGTGTAAGAAAATCTACATGTATTTTGGTGATTTAAATTAGCCTTAAATTAAATGTTTGTAGCTGATAATTTGAATGGTGTACATCTGTACACGTATACCAGCAGAGAAGCACAACAAAATACAGAGCAACATACATGTATGTTTTGATGATTGTTCCCCTTTCAACTAGTGAACCTTGGATTTCATTTCTGTAAATACATATTTACTTACTTTAACCCTTTCAGGACAGGAATTATTCAAGGGATAAATTGATCACATTTTGTTCTTCAAATTGGCAACACTAATATTTCCTTTTTAGTGCTACATGGTTCTAACAAAATGTAATGTCTTGGAAAACAATATACATCATTAGAAACTTAGTCGAAAGTTGAAAAAAATTGCCAATTTTGATAAGAACAGTGATTTTGAATCTCTCAATATGTTGCCAATTTAAGGATTTTGAAGCTTATTCTCCTTTTTAAAATTCCTGGCATTAAACGTAATATGGTCATGCAACAAAAATGGACAAAGTGTGTCCAGAAATTTTTACTCTTTCTACTCATGAATCTGGTACATTTTTTAGGGCTCTGAATCAGAAGTTATTCAGCCAAACCACAATTTGTGGTCAAGTGTCCTGAAAGGGTTAAAGATAAAGTTGAGTTCTGATCATGCAATAGACCTGTTCGCAAATATATTCAAATTTTATGCATACTTTTAAAACAAAGCTTGTTCTTGACAACCTGAAAGCTTGTCAGAGGCTTGTCAGACATAGCAACAAGTAATGTATGCAAACTGGATTCCAAGTATTGTAGTTCATTCATTAATAACAGGTTAATGGAATACCTCGTTACTAGTTCCCTAGGAAAGAAACGTCCATAAATTTGAATAACTTTGTGAACAGGTCTATTACATTGTGAAACAGACTGTCTCAAAGCAATACCACGTAAGCCAGTTCGTAATAGACCTGTTCACAAAGTTATTCAGATTTATGGATGTTTCTTTCCTGGGGACCTAGTAACGAGGTATTCCACTAACCTGTTATTAATGAATGAACTACACTACTTGGAATCCAGTTTGCATACATTACTTGTTGCTATGTCTGACAAGCCTCTGACAAGTTTTCAGGTTGTCAAGAACAACCTTTGTTTTAAAAGTATGCATGAAATTTGAATATATTTGTGAACAGGTCTCTCTTAGTTCATGGTACAAATGACCCTGAATTCATAGGCGCAAGCGCATTTGTTTTGGTGGACGCTACTTGTTTAACATGTAAAATCAAACTGGTGCGCGCACCATGGTGCGTACAAAATGACAGCGTTTAAATGTCAATTGCACTCGGTACAAATGACCTTTATCTGCAAGTGCGCAAATTTTTATGACGAACTGGCTTATTGGGGAAGGTTGATAATGTCTGCATAAGAATTAGCGTACACTGTGAGGTTTTGGAATCATCAAAATGATTAGAAATTGACCCATTCTCGCTGAAAACCACATGCACTGCACACAGAAATGGGTAGACATGTAGCTGTATGTATATGGGACTGGACACACATGTTGCATATTTCGAATATGAGGGCATTTGAAGGGAAATCCTTTTCAGGGGACATTTGTACATTGTACTATGATGTTCTTCCAAACTGACATAAAAAGAATGTGAAAGTTATTATTTTTCAGCTTTCCTAGGACTCAACTTCCTATTTAAAACAAGTTGCTTGTGAAGTAAGACAACATAGGGATTTTTTTTTTTCTTGCAATTTTTAACCATTTGCTTTTAATTTAAACAATCTGTTTTTAGAAATCCAAGAATAGTTTGTCTCTTTGTAACAATATTTTATTTTCTATCCCCACAGGGTGACAGCCGTAGTAGCCGACGTGGTGGACACCGAAACTAAGTCCCCTCGAAGAGGTTTGTAATGATGACTGTCGGCTAAATTTTTGCAGAGTCGTCTGAGAATACGTCATGCTTTAAAGAAAAAATATTATTAAAAAAACAACCTATCATCTAGGGTTTAGAAATCTGCTAAACTTGTAATTGCTAAGTAAAAAATATCAAAAATTATCTGATGCGCAGGAAACATTGAATTAAGTCCGGTCTGTATTTGCTTTCAATGATGCGGAAAAGGCTTGTGCTGTTGGCTCCGTTCTTATAGAAGACAGGATGTGTTCATTTGCCATTTGGGAAGACAAGATACCGATGTGAAGCTTTGAGATGTATTTGTGGAGGACGCTCAGTTCTGAAGGGAGATGCTAGGTCGTGGAGACTCTGTCCAAGATAGCTTTTCGGTTCCTTTCAGAAAGCCAGGATATTTGATGCAGATTGATATATTTGGGACTAAGGGGTGCTCATTTGAGATGATGGTTTACAAAAACAGCGGTGTTTGAAAACTTCAGTACAAGGAAAGGGGAAGAGCATGTGAAGGAGTGATCACCTCAGTGAACTACCGGAGACAGCCATTTCATATATTTGACAATTCCAAGGAATCTGATCTTGCTATTACTGCTCTGGCTCTCCGGAAGCTTCTTTGGAAAGCATCAAGCAAAAATACAAACATATAATATATCCGGTCATTCTGGTAGAACCTGTACCTTGGCTACTTCATGACAAAAAGACATTTTCAAGAGGCACCACTTGATTTTTCAGTTTTATTTTCTTGTGAAACTTGTACCCAAATATCAGTAGCCAGTGTTGATGTTGGTGGTGTCCACTCTTATATTCGACCTGAACGTTTGTGTCAGTTATGCCGAACAAGAACTAGACATTGTACTTACGCAATGGACAGTACATTAACAGACCTTGTTTCAAAGACAATTGATATTTAAGAGACACTTTGCAACGACAAAAAAAAAAAAAGAAAGACCAATGTGACATGGTTTGGATGAAGTATCGAGGAAGAGAAATGGTGTTGATGACATTTACTGCAATGGCTCTGTGCAAGATTCACATCTGAAGTGTGACACTCTGAAACAACCAGTACCGGGCTACTTATTAGTAGAATACACTCCCATATGTTGTTTTTTCTCCCGTTGTCCTTCTGTCGTTTGTAATTTTCTTTTTCTTGTATACCGTCAAATGAGTAAGTTTCATGCATTAGCTGCGTTCTAATCACACTGGTCAACTTTTACTACTTAATTATATTTTTCTTCCAAGTTGATGGAATCGTTAAAAATTACTTGAACCACAGGACAGTAGATGTTGAACGTCTAATATAAATCCACTCTTGCATATCATCTTTTTTTTTTTTCCAGTCGTATATCTAGTCTTAGATTATACATTGTATGTTGTTAGAAAAGTTTGATTTTTGTTTTGTTTCAGAGGGAAAATTACCTATCCATAGCTACTCAATTAAGTACAGGCATACCTGAAAAATGAATGAAGAACCTTTATCAATTTTTTTTTTTAAATTAATTTGAATTAGCAATAATGCTGTATATTTCTCAAAGAAAATGAATGAAAAGGTACCCCAATTGAATTGTATGATTCCAGATTTCTGTCTGGTCAGGTAGTGCAATGGAATTCCACTAATCATCAAATTTTCAATTTTGATTCAAGATTGTAAAGAATTTTCAAAGGCTAGTGGAAATACATTATGTTGCTCATTGCCTGCATATTATGGAGCATATCTAGAATTACAACTCCCCAAGTGGTTATTCTTTATATTTGGTTGTTAGTTTTGTGAGCTGTATACTGTGAAGGGTCTCTTATCTTGGATGTCTTTCATTTTTACAGTCAATCTGGTATCACCCAGAACTAAACCCACACGCTGGCCATTTCCATAAATGTAATTTTGACATTGTTTAAGTCAGGAGAAGGTCTGTTGGTTTCACTTTTATTTAAAGACGTTACGCATGATCGCTAGCAGAGTTGAAAATGCCCCCCTATTTTGTAGTCTTTTTAAAGAATATATTCCTCAAAATATGACCCACTTGTAGCGTAAAAACGGGTACAAAATGGGCTCTAGATATAACGCTATTTTTGGCTTATCGAGTACACATTCACAAAAAGTACACTATTTCAGTGGGATTGGGCTTACGTTATTCTAGTCGCAGTTTTTATTATGAAGTATATAATACTAATGATAATAATAATAGTGGGTTCTTGTATAGCGCACATGTCTGTCAGACTTGACACTCCTGGCACTCTTGTGAAATTTCTTGCTCTTTAAAAAAAAACAACCTATTTTTAAATCTGCAATTATAAAGTGTTCAAGAACATCCACAAAAATTCCCCTTTTTACACAAAATTTCACAAAATATCATGCGTACACAAAGTCGATATGAACTGAAACCTTACACTTTCTCACTGTAAAATCCAAACCTTTCATTCATGCTCTATACTTTCATTTACCATGAACTTGAATTTTATGAATGAAATGAGAGGTCATTTGCTACCCTTTTCCCTGTAATTGTATTGATTATACATTGTTTACAATAGTTGGGGAGGGAGGGAATGGTGTGAGGATTCCTTGGTCTAGAACAGCATATCTCAGACATCAGTTTCTTATCTGCAGTGTGTTACTGCCTGTCAGATCAATAGGGTCCCATTTCATAAAACTTGTCATCAATGACAAGTTGCAATAATTGTTATAAGCTACTGAAATCCTTGCATCTGATTGGCTGAGAGCAACTTTGTCAGTGAAAATCACAGACAAGACACTTGATGAAATGCCCCCCTGGTGTATGCTTTTAAACTTTTCTGTTCACTCATTTGGGATGTTGTAGCTAAAGGGCTGCTCGCATTTGTCCGATAACGATACATGTACTGAGACTTTAAACTAAAGATGTAGAAATTTTCACGTGGCAAGAAATTTGCGTGAAATTAAAAACACACAAATATTTTTTGTTTGTGTGTTCTTTTGCCCATGAGTCTAGCGCGTCAGCGAAATTGAAAACACGTGTAATTCACCTTACTTGGCCCTGCGGGAAAAATTAATCACATGAAAATTTCCATTTTTACAGTATTTCATCACTGATTTTACGAATGGGCATACAAATTCTAGCAGGGATTAAACCATAAATGCTGCTGATTTTACGAACCGGCATACGAATTCTAGCAGGGATTAAACGAAAAATACTGTGTTTCTTTTTTTTTAATATCCAATGCATATGAAAGAAAATACTCCACTCTCATCACCTCTTTAATTCTGCGATGATTGAAGGAAAGTAAGGTATTCAAATTAGCATTTTAAACGGACAAAATCTTCATACATGATTATCTCAGAAACATGTTTTTGCGCTCTGAGGCTTCGTATGCCGGTTCGTAAAATCACCGACGATGATGACAAATCTTGTTATCGTTATTGGACAAATGTGACCAGCCCTTAAATAAGGCTTTCCTATTTGATGGGAAGTTGGGAACATATATTGCTTTAGACTCCAGTGCTTTGCTCCTTGTACTTTATGGTGAAATCATCCTGTCTTGGCACTCTCAAATTTGAATTTCTAAAATATGGTCGCTATCTGGGATGCATTAATTGTGTCTTGCTTTCTCTTGTACCTACGATTCATTAGTAAGCAAGAAATATATTAAAACCTCGATTGAATAGATTGTTAATCTTTATGTCTATGAGTGGTGGAAAGGAGAAAGAAATGTTTTAATTTTTTTTTTAGATTTACGAGGTATGTTTGCTAATACAAAGAATATCTTTAAGGTATAAATCAGATTTTCTTTTTATTCACACCATGATCATGTTTCATTTTGAGTAAGCTAAAATGATTGACAGTTAAATCCCATAAATATATATTTGGTGTGTTTTTGTATTCTTTTATTATTTTTTAAAAACATTTCAGTATAGTCTCTAATTTGGCACTCTTTAGAAAGATAATTATGTTTCCTTATAAACTGTGATATACAGTAATCATTCTTCACAGATGTTCCTGTGTAAAATTATTAGTTTCCATCAATGTGAAAAATCAACTGATAAGAACAATTCTTCCACTCTCCATGCATGTGTTTTTTAATCCATTGACAACCTTTTTTGTTCTTGGTTGGATGTAGTTTTGTCATTTCTAGTTTGCTTAATAGTTTTGTTCTGTTTTGTTACAAATACGTTGCCAGAGGGTTGACCTTTCATGCAAACATGACCTTTGACCTTACTCCCATTTGCACGGCAAATGCCAATGTTATTCACTAATACATGTATATTCTTTCTGCAAACCTGTGAAATGGGAGATGAAAAACTACCGAACGAACATTATACTGAAGGGACTTTTAGGATTGACTTTGATTTTAACGGGAACTTACCTACACGAAACAGTTTAACTGGACTGACTGTCACCTAGTCAATCTGTTAAATGATGTGGCCATAATTTAATAAAAAGTGTGATGATGTTTTTAAATTTGATCTTGGTACTTTTATTTATATCTCTGTCTGATCAATTATGAGTGATTAAATGTATTTCATAACTTTAAAAAGTAAGTGGTCGTAGTTTAACTATAATTATTATGTTAACTGTTTTAGAGGAAAGTGAGATTACAAAAGTTGCAAAAAATAATGTGTTTTACTGTTTCGGCAGTTTCTTATACATGTACTCTCTATTGGAAGGGCGACTTTGCACCAATGGGTCTACAATTAATTGCACACGTTATAGTAGAGCTTTATCTAGTATTTTCATTATGTGTAACTGCATTGCAAGACTACAATATATCTCCAATGCATGTCTGTCATCGAAAGTGAGCCCATTGTTTTTATAATTTGTCACAAGTTGAAAAGAATCTGGCAATTTTAACTAGAAAATTGATATTTGTGATATTGACTAAAAAAGTCTTTGTGTTTTACATTGTTGTAGTCTTGTTTCAGACTGTAACCTGTATAAACCATAATTGTGAATCCAATTGAGTTCTGGAGGAAAGACTACCACTTTCATGAAAGAGTTACAGTCATATGTACTGTATTAAAATCTAGCTTTTAATCTTGCAGTTGGCAACCATTTTGTGATTTTGTATCCGGTGTTGCATAGGATCTGAAGGTCGAGACATTTTAAAATCTACACTATATGTGAAACAACAAAAAAGATTGATTAGATATGAATAAAACCACATTGGAATCAGAATGTATCATATCAAGTCTTTGTGTGATTAGTGTCTTGTCATTTTTTGTTTATATATGATATACATGTACTAAAAAAACAGCAACTAAAACCTTTTAATTAAAGTCTTATGACCAAGCTTTAATGTCACAATCAAACTGAATTAATCTCACCTCACCTCGCCTCATCGCCTTCTCTACTCGTCGCATCTCTTCTGGTGTATAGTCCTTCTCAGGACTTCACCTAATTTCAAGAAAGAATACTCTACTCTCTCGCTCCATCTTTCTCGCCTTTCCGCTTCTCCTCCTCTTTCTATTTCTCCTCCTCTTAACCCAACAGTCCTTTTCAGGACTAACCACATGGTGAACCGTAAACCCCTTTCATGTTATCCGTATAACCATGCAAACCTACAAAGAACATCTGAATTAATCTTGCTGAAAAAAAAAAAACAATTTGAAAAACTCTAGTCTATACACAGAAGTGGTTATATGGGATGATGACATATTGTGACAGAGTTTCATCCCAAGACTTTACATAGTCATGTTTGGTAGAAGAAGAGCAATGCCTTTCATCATCATCATCTTCTTCTTCTTCTTCCTCTTCCTCTTCCTCTTCCTCTTCCTCTTCCTCTTCCTCTTCCTCTTCCCCTTCCCCTTCCTCCTCCTCCTCCTCCTCTTTTCTTCTTCTTCCCCTCCTCATCATCCTCCTCATTCTGCTGCTTTTCTTCTTTTCTTCTTTTCTTCTTCCTCTCCTCCTCTCCCCTCCATTTCCTTTTTCTTCCCTTCTGCAAGATGTATTTTCAAATCACACCAAACACCGAAAACAAAAACGAAAAATACATTTGTGTAAGCAGGGGCAGCGGAGCGTCTTTCAGAGTGGGGGGGGGGGGGGGAAGGACCAACAAAAAGGGGCACTTTTGGGGGGAATAAAGGGCACCTACAAAGGGTGAAAACAAGGCGGAAAATGCCACTTTGAGACCGTCTATACCACCACATTCTGATTAATACACTATCGAGGATCATTTTCGACACGTTATTGTTTATGTCTTAACATGGTTCTAGATAAAAACTATTTTGCAGTTGAGTGTAATAGTCTGATTATTCATTTGCAAGCGAGTGAAGCAAGCGAGCAAATTATTTAAGATATTATGAATAGCAGCGATTTTCCTAATATGATAAGACAATGGTAAATGCGAGCGAGCGTAGCGAGCGAACTTTGGAAAAATTTTAGAAAAAATTTGTCCTCCTTCCAGTTATGATTTAGGGGCACTGCTCATTCTTGTATAATTTAGGGAATTGTGCCCCTCCTGCCCCCTGCTCCACTACCTCACATTGTGCTGATATCAGTAGGAGAATCTATAATTATGAAGCCTCTGATTATTTGGAGCTAGTTATATGACTCTTTTGTGAACTTTAGGGCACAATTTGTAAGCGACATCGGGGTATATAGGTAAAATATATTAAACATGTTAAATATATAGGTATATAGGTAGGGCACTTATAAGAAGGCAAAAGGGGCACTTATCAAAGGGCAAAATAATACTATTAGAAAGAAAAAGGGGCACTGATCAGAAGTAAAAGGGGTACTTAAAAAGAGGCATTTATCAGAGGTGAAAAGGGCACTTATAAGGAAAAATTGCAATATTAGAACGGAAAACATGGAAAATGGGCACTAATCGGACGAAAACAGGGACACTTGTCGGATTTCATATATAGGGGCAATTATCTGAGCTTAAAAGGGGTACTTATCAGAAGGTGAAAAGGGCACTTATTAGAAAGAGTAGGGGCAGTCATACGAAGAAAAAGGGTCAGTTATCAGACGTGAAAAGGGCACTTATAAGAAGGGAAAATTGCACCATTAGAACTGGGCATGCGTCTGAGGTTAATAGGGGCACTTATCATAAGGTGAAAAAAACATTTATCAGAAAGAAGAACTAGGCAGTTGTACGAAGGAAAAGGGGCACCTATCAGAGGTGAAAAAAGCACTTATCAGAAGGAAAAAATGCACTATTAGAACGGAAAATGGGCACTTATCAGACAAAAAAGGGCACTTACGAGATTTCAAAAGGGGCAGTAATGTCTGAGGTTAAAGGGACACTTATCAGAAGGTAAAAAGGGCACTTATTAGAAAGAAAAATGGGGCACTATACGAAGAAAAGGGGGCATTTATCAGCTATGAAAAGGGGCAATTTTCATAGATAAAAAGGGGCACTTTTGGTGTACTTGAATAAGTGGGGGCACTGTGCCCCCCCCCCCGGAGCGCCGCCTCTGTGTGTGTTTGATTTAATTTCATTCCACTATCTCTTTCCTTTCTCACCTTTCCTTTCACTTTTCCAAAATTCCTCTAAACGCCCCATAAGTGGGTTATTTTCACGAAAGAATATCAACAGGTTAATCACAGAGGCTCCCATGCACTTGGTTTTAACGAAAGCCTTCAGCTTTGAATACTCGCTCACCATGGAAACCTACGGAGAACATTTTTAGACTTTATGCCTGTCTGCCACTGGTGCAGAGCGAGTTTTTTTGTCTCGCCTGCGTAAGCAAAAAACGAGACATAGGCGCCGCTTTTCCGACGGCGGCTACGGCGGCGTCAACAATTTTGGATATGCTCTCATTTCAAAAGTATATGTTCAATTTCCATGAAACTTGCACACAAAGGTAGAGTATTACAAATACATACACTAAGAAATTAGGGTGCAGTTTTGCACCCGTAGGGGTGCAGACTGTTGGTACAATAGCAGCACCCTTTAGGGTGCAGAATCTGCAACCCCCAATTAAGGGTGGAGACTTGAACCTTTTAGGGTGCATATGTGCACCCCTAGGGGTTCAAAATTTGCACCCCTGTGTGGTTCAAATTTGCACCCCAATATAAGGTGCATTTTTGCACCCTCATAATACTGCACGCTAAAGGGTGCATCGTCAGTGGCGGATCTACATAGGGGGGAAACCGGCCCGTGCCCCCTCTTTTGAAACCCAAATGGTATACCTTAGTACATAATGAAAAAAAATTGCCCCCTAAATGTATACTTTTCCTGCTCTGTGCCCCCTCTTACAAAATCCTGGATCCGCCTCTGATCGTCAATGGCAATCGATCACCATTCTCGCCTCTTCACAGCTTAACATCAAACAATAACAAGTTATTGCCGATATTTAATAATTCACGCGCGAATGGAACACATAGGCAGTATAAATACACGCCATGAGGGCACCTCGGTGAGATCCATCGAGCCACGCCCAGTGGCGTCTACAGTGCGACAGCTCGTTTTAATCATACAACTTTAGACACTGTCTATCTATCCATATAACAAATCAGTACAGTAGCAGTTAGTAAAACTAGCACTTTCACTTAAAATGATATAATCCCGACTGAATTATCAACAATTGTAGCCACGTATTCTTATTCAAATAACTTTTCTGACAAAGAAACTATCGAAATGAGCCATGATAAACACCCCATATAATTTGAATAAAAATTATGCGAATTGTGAAAATTTTCCTGCCTTAAGCCCTACAAGTACCGATACGTTGGTTGCTGTCAGCCTCACTATGAACATGGCGAACAAAGAAGCGGAAAAAATAAAAAGCCCCTCCTTGCTCTGGTAGACAAAAGAACATCCCTTCATTGTTATCATGTAAAAATATGTAGAACAGGTGTTGCATATTCATCTGTTCTACTTATTTTACATAATAGCAATGAAGAGATGTTCTTTTGTCTACCAGAGCAATTGTGGAGGCGCGTATAATGTGGAGCTGTATATTTTGTCCGCTTCTTTGTTCGCCATGTTCATAGTTTCTGCAAAGCGCACCCGTAGATTCCACCGGGTAGATATACGGGTGCTCCGCCCAAATTTGCACCCTAAAGTGCACCCTAAATTTTTAGTGCGTATAGTAGATCATTACCTTCATGGGGTCTGATGGAGGAGTAACACCCCAAAAGTGTCCCAATGGCATTTATTTCATGTACACATATTCTGCTTCTTTAAAACACATACCTTGATTTCAAATGAACTTCACCGTCCAATAAATCTTAGTTGAAGGGGATTTAAGTTATCCAAATGGGGTACCTGTCCCACACGGGAGGGGGAGGGGCTCAGGGGCAGCACCCCTTAAGTCCCCCAACTTTTGATTTTTCACCAAGTGAAAATTTTGCCCCGATAATTGAGCAATGCAGGCGAGACTGCCCTGGGCATTTCCCTTGCTTTTTTTAAAGCCAGTTTGGAGAAATATTGACTATCAGACTAATATAGAGATAATAAGAGCATAACAACATAATATGAGTGTAACAATACAAATTATAATGAGAAAAGACAAATGAGGAGACCTTAGTGAAGCATGGTTAACCCTGATCGTGGGTAACTGCATTTGGAGAGGGGGCATTTTCTGGCAACTGAAAGCATTCTTCCTGCTCTTTTCCTTAAATATTCAAGTACATTGAGATAAAAATAGATGTTGGCATTATGGTGAAAGAAAATGCACATTCATTCATTGCCTTGAGAACTCCACTCTTAGCAGAGTTTTATTTGGGCATTACATGCTTGTGAAAAACAAATGTGACAAAGTATTATATCAAATCTTGTCTAAATTTGAATAACAATTATCAAATGAAGAAAGAAAAAATAAATCGTTTTTAAACTTTATGCAATTTACGTTTTTATACTTTATCCTTTATAAGTTTGTTCCTTTCCCCTCCTATTTTTGTCTCCTCCTCCTCCCCCACCTCCTCCTCCCGGCATCCTCCTCCTCTTCTTTCTCCCCTCCTCCTCCCCTCCTCCTCCTCCTCCTCCCCTCCTCCTCCTCCTCCTCCTGTCTTGAATCATTGGATTTAATATTCGAGCACTAGAGGGCAGTATTAGAAAATCACATTGCTATTAAAATAAAAGCATATGCGCGCAGTATATATTACCATGATCTTGACTTGCGATCGAACCTGTGAATTTTGCTACAATCAACTTAATAACTGTTTTATTCAGTATGGCATCGAAGCAATTGATAAATCTACACTTCATCGCTGGGCAATTATGCGTTTGGCATGCTGACGGTACGGTAATAAAATGTTTTTATTTTCGTGTTATTGATCTAACAGTGCAGTGACGGTGTTGATGTGAGTTATTCGTGCCAGAACTTGGAATAGCAGCGAACCCGGGACCCTTTTCCCCCCGTGTGTAGCGGGTTCGAAGTGTGGATGTTTCCGTGTAAGTTTATGATGCATCGTAGCTGCAAGTTATATCAGTACCGGTATATTAGTACTAGCTTAGCCGACCGGTTATAGTTGATTGTAGTTGATTGTTGCAATATCATCTTCAGATGAGCTTGTACATGCATAAGTGTATGTGTGTAATAGATGTAAATGTTTTATTTTTATGAGGTTGTTTGGATAGAGATGAAATTGAGAGGAAATGACAAGCTTTTAGTTTTGATAGGTTGTTTTTATAGAAGTGAAAGTGAAACCAAAGCCAACAATGAAAATCTGTTACAATCAATTGCAAACATTTCTAAGTTGAAGCACAGCCATGTCTTGTTGATGGGTGACTTTAATTATCCAGACATTTGTTGGACTTCATGGACAACTCCCAAGAGTGAGGATAGTGGGGAATTCAAATTTATTGAATGTATTCGTGATGCTTGATTACCGCACGTAGATTAGATCTTCCACAGCACTGTACATACAACTGCACAATTCTACAAGTACGATGATATACCATCCCGGTGGCCTGTACTTTCACGGATGATGATGATGATGATGCTTTTTTAGTTCAACATGTCGATAAACCTACAAGGTTTAGGTTTGGTTGTAAACCTAATATACTTGATTTAATATTTACGAATAACGAAGACCTTATTTCAAATGTTCAGTACTGTAGCCCAATAGGACTGAGTGACCATGCTGTTTTGATATTTCATCTGAATTGTTACTGTGACCCCTCTAATAGCAGGAAAAAAGTATATTTATATGATAAAGCTAATTTTACTGAAATGAGAGAAACCTTGTATTCGTTAGATTGGCCTAGTCTGTTGGTGCCAGCAGAAGATGACGTTGAACGTCAGTGGAGCATCTTCAAATATGAAGTAAAATCTGCTCAGGAGAAGTTTATTCCATCTAGAGTAATTTCTAGAGGGCAGGCATGGGGAAACAAAGGTGATTTCCCTGTTGATAATGACACGCTAAAGCTTATTAAGAAAAAACACAGGAGTTGGGAGCGTTATCTTAGGGATAGAACAGAAAGCAAGAAAAAAGAGTATAACAGACTCCGTAATTGGGTCAAAACTGCCACTAGGTAGCTCCAGAAAAACTATGAAAGAAATATTGCGAAAGCTGTGAAATTAAATGTGAAGAAATTTTGGAAGTATGCCAGGTCAAAGACTAAAATCAAATCTGGAGTAGCTCCTCTTGTGAATTCACATTCATCTTCTTCAGAACTTAGTGAGACTGATAAAGAAAAGGCTGATATCTTGCTTGATTATTTTTCTACTGTTTACACGGATGAGCCTGTTGATAACATTCCCAGTCTCCCTCAGCAAAACATTTTGGAAGAATTTTGTGATATTGAAATTACTGAAGACAAAGTCCTGTCTTTGCTTTCCAAACTTAATGTCTCGAAGTCTCCGGGATCAGATGAGTTTCACCCTCGGGTGCTGCGTGAGATTGCTCCAGCCATAGCTGGCCCTTTGAGTGTTATTTTCCAAACTTCTTTGCGGAGAGGAGTGTTTCCATCAGACTGGAAATCAGCAAATGTTAGTGCCGTTTTTAAGAAAGGTGATAGATCGCTGCCGTTGAACTATAGACCCATTAGTCTTACATGTATAGTGTGTAAGCTTATGGAATCAATGATTCGTGATGAGATTCTGGATCATATGACTATGAAAAAATTATTTAGTGTCAAGCAGTATGGTTTCTTGCCTGGTCATTCAACAATGCTCCAACTGATAAACGTAATTGATGAATGGTCTAGCGCTCTGGAGGAAAATGGGTCTATTGATGTGATTTATTTAGATTTTATGAAGGCCTTCGATAAGGTGCCCCACCGTCGGCTGCTTGCCAAGATTAGAAGTTATGGCATAAGTGAGTTGGCGGTAAATTGGATTGAGGCATTTCTAGTTGGGAGAAGACAGCGTGTATGTGTGAATGGAGAGTTTTCCAGTTGGGGTCTTGTCGTGAGTGGAATTCCACAAGGTAGTGTTCTTGGGCCTGTGTTGTTTGTATTGTTTATAAATGATCTACCTGACACTATTTCCGAGAGTAGTGTTTATCTATTTGCTGACAACACTAAGATTTTCAAGTATATTAGAGATGAAAATGATTGTATTGCCCTTCAGAGGGATCTTGATAGGCTCCAATGCTGGTCTGACAAATGGCTGCAAAGATTCAACCCTAAGAAATGTAGTGTTCTCACCATTGGTAACTCCCAGTCTGCCCCAGCAAGGCCATTTGTGTATAATATGACATGTGATAATTCACCAAGTGCCCTCATGCAAGTGTCATCTGAGAAAGATTTGGGAGTGGTGATTGATGATAAGCTGAATTTTGAAGAACATCTTCATACAAAGATCAATAAGGCAAATAGTCTAATGAATTTAATCAGACAAACCTTTGTTTATTTAGATAAGGAAAATTTCTCCCTTTTGTACAAATCGCTTGTTCGCCCTCAAATAGAGTACGCTCATGCGGTGTGGAGCCCCCACCTAAAAAAACATATCCATGCTTTGGAAAATGTCCAAAGAAGAGCAACTAGATTAGTCCCAGAGTTAAAGGGGCTGCCTTATGCACAACGATTGAGACAGTTGAATATCCCTACTTTAGCTTACAGGAGGGCTCGAGGTGATATGATTGAATTGTACAAGATTTTTCATATTTAAATACGATTCTGATGTAACACCAAATCTTGTATTACAATCCAGAGATCAGACAAGAGGGCATAGTAAGAAACTGTTTATTCCTAGGACCAAAACTCAAGAGGTACAAAAATCCTTTTTATGTACGAATACGTAAACCATGGAATAATCTCTCTAACGACACCATTACTGCCCCGAGTGTGCACAGTTTTGAAGTAGCATTGGATAGGTGTTGGAAAAGTGAGCCGATTAAGTACGACTATGAGTCGCCTGCACCAGGAAATGATCCAGCCATCTTAAAAAGGAAGAAGAACTTGGAACTGAATACAGAGGCCTAGTGCCTGCATTCAGTATCTTCCCTAGGTATCCCTAGGTACATGTAGGTACTATAAGTGTTAACATTAACAAGATCAGATTACTATATTCAGTTCAGACGACTGACCTTGGCTTTGAAATTTGTAGACCGAAAATTCTGTCTCTCGTTCGTTAGCTCTTCACTTAGAGACAGAAACAGTCGTATCACTCTGCTGTGCAAACCGAATACACACTGAGTTACACACTAATAACAGTTTGAATACGGCTGCAAGATTTTCAAATGGAGAATACCTTGGACCCTGAATTACCTGAAAAAAGAGCTTTAAACGCATTATTCAGTCAAATTGGTAAGTTGAACCGATTCCTTCAATAGTAGAGCCTAGGCCTAACCAATTCAATAATAACATTTAGATCTAGATGTAGGAGGAAAAATCAAATTATTGCAATTTTTCCAACTACACATGGATGTGTAGTCGGTTTGCACAGCAGAGTGATATGACCGTTTCTGTCTCTAAGTGAAGAGCTAACGAACGAGAGACAGAATTTTCGGTAGATATGACATTTGATAATAGAACAGTTAAGCCATATGCCACTAAAGGAGCTAAATGCTCCATGTTGCTAGACATATATGTAATGATTTCTTCAAGAATATACTAGATATAGTTCTAACATGTCATCCCTACTACATCATTAACTTTAAAGTCACTGCAGGTCTGAGTGATCATGATGCTGTCACCTTCGTGGTCAGTGCAAAACCTAGATTAGCTAAGAAGGCACCGAGAAAGATTTGTAGCTGATCTGCAATCTGATGTCGCCACTTTCCAGTCAAAATTTCTGAACGACAACCCCAACTCTAGATCAGTTCAAGAAAACTGGGACATTTTCAGATCCAAGATCAATCTCCTGGTGGATAGATCTACACACATACCATCTAAAATGTCAAAACCCATCAGATCTAGCCCTTGGATCACTAACAAGACAAGAAGAATGATAAGAAAGAAGCAGAGACTATACAATAAAGCTAAGCTTTCTGGTGGTTGGAAGACCTAAACTACTATGGAAAGAAATCAAAACAAAAACAAAACAAAAGGTTCACAGGTGAAGACAGAAACAAAAATAATAAAGCCTTTTGGAATTTCATTAGGTCCAAGAAACAGGATACAACAGAAATATCCTCTCTTAGGGATGGTCAGAAAGTAATCTTCGACAGTATGGGGAAAGCAAACCTACTCAATAAGCAATTCCAGTCAGTTTTTACAGCTGAAAACATAAAATGATGTTCCGCGGCCTGGGGGACAGCCCTGTCCAAGCATGGAAGACATACATGTGTCATCGGGAGGAGTCAGGAGGCTGCTGGAGTCCATCGACGTCAACAAGGCAGCTGGACCAGATGGTATCCCTGGCTGCTTCCTAAAATGCTTTGCCAAGGAATTAGCACCTATTCTGTCCTATATATTTCAACAGTCTCTGACTTCCGGATGTGTTCCCTCTGATTGGAAGTTGGCAAATGCAACACCCATCTTCAAAAAGGGAGATCGCTGCATCCCATCCGATAATCGCCCAGTATCAATCACAGCCATCTGTAGCAAGATCATGGAACACATTATCTTTAGTCAAGTGATTAACATTATGAGGACAGCAATATCCTACATGATTCCCAACATGGCTTCTGCCCTGGACGCTCCTGTGATACACAGCTGATAACTATTGATGAGCTACATGTAGCTCGATCCCTTGACCAAAGGGAGCAAGTTGATGCCATCATATTAGACTTTTCTAAAGCTTTCGATTGAGTCCCTCATGAGCGTCTCTTGCAGAAGCTAGACAACTATGGTATTCGGGGTCACTTACTGCTGTGGATACAGGCTTTCCTTACTGAAAGATCCCAGCGTGTTGTTGTGGATGGCCAATCATCTGATTGGAATCCCATTTCATCAGGCGTTCCTCAAGGAACAGTACTCGGCCTGCTCCTCTTTATCATATATATATATATCAGTGACATTCCAAATGGCATCTCCTCCAAGCTAAGACTGTTTGCAGATAGTCTTATCTATCGATCCATCTGTGACCTGCATGACCACCATGCTCTGCAACAGGACCTTGATCATTTTCACCAGTGGTCAGTTACCTGGCAGATGAAGTTTAATACTGATAAATACCACCTCCTTCGGTTCACACTTAAGCATAACAACCCAGAAGGAAACTACCATCTTGGCAACATTCAACTCTCAGAAGTCAAGGAATATAAATACTTAGGTATCACACTCACCAGCAATTTATCCTGGCAACGCCAAATCAATGGAAGTACCACCAAACTGAAAGTGTGTCTGCCATGATTGAAGACCTTCAATGGGACACCCTGGAGAAACGCAGACATGCTGTATGCCTCACCCTCCTGTACAAGATCCAACATGGCCTCGTTGCAGTAAATCCAGACCAGTTTCTTACACCTATAACCTAGAGTAACACCAGGCAATACCACCCAATTAAATTCCAGTTGATCACCACCCACACCCAGCTGTATCACAACTCCTTCTTTCCACGGACAGTAGTGGCTTGGAACACACTCCTCCATGAAATCCTGGTTTCCGCTACAGCAGAAACCTTCCAGGGGAGCCCTGTTTAAGAAAAGCCACTGATGGCTGAAATCTGCTTTTTTACTTGCACATCGTACATATAAGCACCAACAGTCTGTAGTGCGCACAAGCACCATCCCAGACACTCTCCGACTCCCCTTGACGCAGTATCCTGACAGATGGATCCTGTCAAGTATCAATGTAGAAGTAGAAGTAGATTTGAATTGACAGTGATTGAATGATGTTTTATGAAATATGACTTTGAACATCAAGCCATAACGGGAGGCAATCTTCCTTACAGAGAGACAAGTAAACAACAACAAAAAATCAGTGGGCAAGATTTATCCATTTCCATATACGGTGAACCTTGCAAACTTTGCTGGTAGTGGGCAGTACTGACCACTTGTCTTGCTGTTGTGCTCCAGAGGAACATCAGATCATGCCCATGATCATGAAAAAGCACCCTTTTTGACCAGTCATGGATGATCATGGAGTGCGCAAGCATCATCTGGGATCCCTTTACCCAAGCAAACATCAGGAAGTTAGGGATGATCCAGAGGCAGTGCTTTGTCTGTAATGTAAAAAAAGAGGTACATTCAGACAGGTGATAAACAGTAGAGGCGCATGGCCGATATTGGAGACTGTTTGCTATTTGGGAGACCATCTCTATTTATCAGAGACTTTAAATGTCAACATTTTTGATGGCCTATTTGGGAGACAGTCTCCCATGTGGGAGACCAATTTTCTTTGTTTACATTTGTGGCAAAGGGATTACCTTGGCTCAAAATGAAAATGTGACAAGCAGTTACCTCATTAAAAAGCACCCCTTTTGACCGTATACATGTACTTTGAAAATCCACCGTCTTCTTTTGTTTTCATAACATTTTTTGTTATGATCCACACACAAAAAAAATGGGCTTCTGATTTCTGAGGGGAAAACATTTGGCCAAAAAAGTACCTTGTTGTTGGTGTTGTTTCTGTTGTCCTCTTGTTAGCAAAGTCTCCAATAGCAGACTGTCTCCCAAATCGGCTGTGCACCTCTACTGATAAATGGCTTCCACAAAACTGCAGCTCTAGGCAAACTTTTAATAGTGAGATAAGCCTAATCATATTTAATAGTGCACTTCAGATTTCTGTATCTTAAACTGTAGACAGATGAGTGAGTATGCATAGGGGCCATTGTTATATGCAGCCATGTTGTTTGCACCCTCACACCCCCCTCCCCCCCCCCCAAAAAAAAAAAGAAGAAGAAATGTTGCTCTTACCATTCACTTTACATTCAAAAGCTTTGTTTGCTGCTTCTTTTTGCTTTTTTTCTTGCTTTCAAAAAAAAAAAAATATTTACTGGGTCATTGCTTTTGTTTTAATGCAGAGGTTGAAATACTCCGCCGTGAGCATCACATAGTAGGTTCCTTGATTGGGGCACTGCCTGGAGCCCCCAGACAGAATACTCATCTTGGTCTGCCCCTTCAGCTCATGCCTGAAGAGGCAGCAGTACTTCTACAACACGGTAAGTTAAACAGTTTTTAAAAAATGGGAATCTTTAAATCACCTTAAACATAATTTGTGTACCACTAGTTTGTATAAAATCTACCCCAAAACTAAAACTATAAACAGGGGCCCAAGTAAAAAAAAAAAAGACCCTCTAAATTTCAGAATGAACCCCCCCCCCCCCCCCCCATTTAATCACTATACATGTACCTAACTCAACCCCCTTTTGGGTTAAAGAGGTCCAAGGCATTCTTTAAAAATGTTAATATTTGCACAATACATGCTCCAGTTGCTCCACAGCCAAACTCCTCACTTAATTCCGGGATCCAATCACTATACCTAGCCCTAGCCCTAATTTGGATGAAATCCAATAATTGCAAGCCACGCCCTCACCATATCTTTGATCATTCTGCTTGATTCTCACTATTTATACACAACACACTAAGGCCCGAATTCACGAAAGAGGTTTATCTTAAACATTGGTCTAAACCATGGTTTAAACCTCCACCATGGACTAAAATAAGCGTAAATTTATAAGCATATTTAATCGCATTACTATCCTCCCGTTGGACATGAGGACTACGCTTATGGAAGTTTAAAACATGGTTTAGACAAACCTCTTTCGTGAATTCGGGTCTTAGTGTGTTGTGTATAAATAGTGAGAACCAAGCAGAATGTGATCCTCTGGAGCAGGTGAAATATATTTTGCACTATTGTTACTCCTTTAATTTCTTTTTCATGTCTCTTTTGTATGAAATGTGTTGAGGTGTACAAACCTGTGCTTATTTTGTTCTTGGAACTGCAGGCATTGCCAGACTTGTGACGATGTCTGTAGCCAAGCCTAGTACGCTTCAAGTGAAGGAATTTGACGAACAGAGAATGGAATCCATAAAAGAACAGGTGAAACATATTGCATTTGAGAACAAATGTTATCCCTTTTTTTTTCCATGACTCATGCTCCACAATCGGTTACCTGCACAAGTCAATTGACCAACTTTTAACTGTTGACCCAGTGCTATACCTAAACCTAACCTTTACTTAAATCCGAATCACAGCCCGAACCCTAATGTTGCATCTTTGACAAAATAGATCCTTAAGAAAATGTTGCCAGAGCAAAAGTCAGATCTGCCCTTTTTACTACTATTGATTTACTTTACTTCTGGTACAGCTGGTGAAGCAGTTTCGCTATCAAGAGAAAATGAATACTGAAAGATTTTTTGACATAAAGGGATTCGGAGATGAACTAAAACAGCCTTGCTTTTGAGGGAAGAAAATTGTCAGCTGAAGCAATAGTCCACTTTGTCCAGTGCAATGTTGATGGTGTCCTTTGCCAGATTGTGATGCAAGATCAAAATCACGACCCTTTGTATTTTTCAGAAGCGGTTGTGGCAGGAGCAGCAGGCAAAACAGAGAGAACAATTGAAGGAGGTGATTGAGGAAGGAAGGAGGCGAAAGAAAGAGAAAAAGAAAATAGGGCAGCAAGATCTCTTTGGCACAAATGTGAAAGATGAAAGGGAAGTTCCCCCAGTGAGGATTGTTAATGATTCCGAAGAAAAGGGGAAAAGAACCCAGGAGACATGTTTAAAAATTGCATCACTGAAAAGTAGGATAGAAGATGCACAGGAAGCAAGAAAGAATGAGACAATGCAAGAAGAGGAAGACATTGATAGAAGACGCTGTAAAATGGATGAGCATGTGGCAGAAGGAAAAAAGATGGTAAGGGAGAACGATGGAACAGGGAGGGAAAATCTAGGATCTGAGAACCAACCCGATGGATACAAACATAGAAGGAAAGAGGATGAAGAATCTAAAGGGGATAACATTCATGACAATCAAGACGTAGAGACTAACAGGAAGGCGTGTGCTGCCAGTATGCCCCATGAAGGTGGATCAAGCATGCCAGGAGCAAAAGCCTCATTAAATGACGAGGGGAAAGAAGAGGCTGAGGAGAGACAGTGTACAAATTCTGAATTAAGGAGCAAGAAATCCCCGGCGGAATGTGCAAGTGAAGCGGTCCTTTCGTCTCCTGTTGTTGGTAGCGAGTGCTTCGCCGATGAAGAGAATGACGAAGATGGAAAGAATCGTGAAGAGAGGAAAAGGAGATTGAGCGCAGAGAAAGAGGATGCTGTCAAGGACGATGGTTGCTCTGTCCAGCTTTTTACAGGTAGGATTAGGCCCGAGTCGTAAGAGATTTGTTCAAAATCGGAGCTTGACTGTCTTAAACCGATTGAACTCCGATGCATTGATATACAGAACCCAATGTAAACACAAGATAATCTCTCAATGTGGGACAACAGTGTAGACTTAGCATATATTTTGTACACACCTAAAACTTTGCTTTGATAGGTCAGAAAGATGACTAGAATTTCATTTTTTACATTAGGTGTGACACTCGTGCATCATCTATTCACCAGTGAAAAAAAAATATTTGTATGAGGCTATCTATTGATGGATTCCTGTTTCTGACAGTTCATTTTGCTTCGAAATTATTGAATTTTTGTGTTATTCTTCTCAGGTCATGAAGTGATCACTAACCTGGTGAATCTCTACTGGGAATTATTATACATGCAGAAATTAAAAAGAATAAGACCCAGTGAAAAAAGGGTGATTAGCCTCCGAAACTCTTGAAAACCCACCGTAAATGAAAAAAGAGCCACCGTCAAATAATATTTCTGCCCATTGGTCGTAGTGCATTAAAATCTCTAAACACAATAGGTGAACTTCTAAGTAGCCCTCGCGAAAGAAATTTTAATTTTTACACTGATAAGACCCATTAAACCAAAGATATATCACGTTTATTAGGTTCAGCCTTGTATTTCATTTCTTTAATAGCGGAACCAGTCGACAGCAAGTTTATCCTAGAGGCCCCTCCCAGTGCTTGGCGCTACCCTTCTACCGAGAGAGAAAAGCTCAAGTGCAGAGTGTTCCAACATTTCTGGGAGATGGGGTACTACGTGACGTCTGGTACCAAGTTTGGAGGAGATTTCCTTGTGTATCCAGGTAAAAATGAAAATAACACTATTCAATATTTGTGTAGTGTGAATGACAAATCCGTCCCTATGCACTGTTAACCTTTTCGAGACAATTGACCACATTTTGTGGTTTGGCTCAATAACTGTTGGTTCAGAGCTCTACAAAATATATCAGATACATGAGTAGAAAGAGCAAACATTTCTGCACATACTGTGTCCATTTTTGTTGCATGACCATATTGCGTATAATGCCAGGAATTTAAAAAATGAGAATAAGCTTTAAAATCCTTAAATTGGCAACACATTGAGAGGTTTAAAAATCATTGTTTTTCATCAAAATTGGCAATTTTTTCAACGTATCGATAAAATCACTAACCATGTTTATTGTTCTAAAAGATATTACACCTATTAGAACCATCTAGCACTAAAAGAAAAATATTATTGTTGCCAATTTGAAGAACAAAATGTGATCAATTTAGCCCTTGAATAATTCCTGTCCTGAAAGGGTTAAAATAGAGAGAGAAAAAAGAAAAAGTAAAACAGTAGAGAAGGGTGAGATACGCGTAGCATATTTCTTTAAGTCAGCAGTTAATATTGGAAAATGTTAAAAGATGTGTTTAATCAGAATTATTTATGTTTTATGGCTATCAATAGGAGGAGGTTGAGAATGAGAAATAAAGGCCCGTATTCTCGAAAGCGGACTCAATTGAGACCATGGTTTATGCAGATTTCATGGTATTAGTGCGCTTGATTTAGCGCATACACCTAAAAAGATCCAATAATGAACGTGTGTGATTGGCAAAGGGCGCTAAATTCATGCTAGTTGCCATGGTTTAGGACCATGATTTATGTAAATTAATTTGGAAAAACTGTGCATGAATTTACATAAACCATGGTCTAAACCATGGCAGCTAGCATGAATTTTGCGCCCTTTGCCAGTCACGTGCGTTGGTCTAAACCA
This sequence comes from Heliocidaris tuberculata, assembly GCA_025618425.1. NCBI lineage: Eukaryota > Metazoa > Echinodermata > Echinoidea > Camarodonta > Echinometridae > Heliocidaris > Heliocidaris tuberculata. The sequence goes on along the minus strand of CM046835.1, from coordinate 37,230,028 downwards.
TGGCAGCTAGTGTGAATTTTGCGCCCTTTGCCAATCACGTGCGTTCTTTATAGGATCTTTTTAAGTGTATGCGCTAATTCAAGCGCACTTATACCACAAAATCTGCATAAACCATGGTCTCACCTGAGTCCGCTTTGGAGAATTCGGGCCAAAGAGGGTAGGAGGGAAGGTGAGACAGATATAAGGAGGGATGAAGAGGAGAGAGAAAAAAGTGATCCAAAGGACATGATCTAAAAAGAAGGCACTAATCTGAAAGAAGGAGATGAATAGATAAGTTGGAATAGAAAAGAACAATGGGGATGGGGAGTAGGCCCGTTTTGAATACTCGATTAATCTTGTACTCACCTGATACAGTCACTACACGACTAATCAAATTTCTATCGACTACTTGAAAATATAATTGGAACTTGTGAATAACCCCCCAAAACCTCTTAATTCAGAATAAAATATAGGGTAGGAATTTATCATTCGATTTGCTACATGTAGTTCTAAGATATTTTAATGTCATTTGAATCAATAAAATTCACATGAGAGCGTTTGTTTTCGGTAGCTAAGTTCTCGAGGATCGAGCAGCAAAAACAAAGTCTGGCTGTGCATGCTCCCGCTACATCGGAAGCTGCAGTTTTTAGCGGGTGTGTGAGCCAGCCACGCACCCACCGATCACTGCACTGTGCACCATATAGCTCACTGTGTAAGCAAGCTCCTATAAAGTTTTTGTACAAACGAAAGGACGCGTATCAGCACATAATATTTTCAAGATAGTAACAGATGAAAACAAAAGGACAGTGACATGTAAAGTAAGCAAGAAATACTTCATACTTGCTAACGTGTTCGTTGGCGGATGGGGCATGGACTGGCATGCCCATGTCGTCGATTAAGGAGGGCATTGAATTTGATGTCGTTCGCAACCTCAGAATGTACACAATTTCAGTATGGAAAAAGATGAATGGCATTTACTAAAATGGCATGTACTAAAATGCTACCAAGCCAACTGTACTTCCGGGTTCGGCGACTGGTGAACAACTGCAATGTCATGATTAGGACTGGGACGAAAAGGGGAAGGAAATGACGATCTATTCCGCTTTATTTTACCTTGATTTTAATTTAGTCTTCATGAAAGTAGGTAGGAGGAGATAATTTGCCTTGCTCTGAATTTTAGAACCAACACTGATCATTTTAAAACTTGTTTAATTTTAACATTTTTATACGGAAATCGGACATTAGTTACAGTTGTTGCACAGGCTGTTTTGGACTGGTTTCATGGCTTTACGCTGGTGCTCCGGCCTAGAAAAGTTGCGGGCTGCGGGGCCAGAGCAGTTGGCCTGTATTATTGGCAAAATCATCATACTGTGTTGTAGATTACTCGTCCGAAAAAATGTCCGTGTAAACGACTACCGAAAATGGCCTTTCAAAACGGGCCTAATGGGCTGTGGGGGGGGGGGGGGGGGGGGGGGGGGGGGGGTGTAGAAAAGTGAGAGGAAGAGTTGGACACCAGATCACAGGAAAGACAGGAGAGGTTGAAAGTGGAGGAAATAGGAAAATAGAAGGTAGAAAAGGAAAGTGACTTATTATTCCATGGAATACTAATTGCAATATAGATGGGGATTGAATCTATGGAAAATGCATGTTTTGTCATTGTATCAAACAGGTAATCAACTTTCATGAGGAAGATAATGGCCACCGCACACCTTACGATCCGTCTGCGATCCGATTTCAGAAGAAAATGCAATATCATTTGACAAATCAATTAAAAACGAAAAATATTTTGGATTAAGGGTCTGAATAGTCATACAGATAGTAAAATCGATAATACGACCTTTGCCGAGTTTTCTAGTCGGTGGAATGGCCAAATCGGCTCCAGTCGTAGTGACGTCACAAAAATCGTACGACTGCCTACGATTTGAAACTAATTTTGCCCTTATTCCCTGTAGAAAGCTGACAGCTCACCAAAACCCTATGTTTAGTATTCATATTACTTTTCAGAACCTGAGTAGGATAGATTTCATTTGTTAAAATGCCAATATTTAATGCCATAGCGATTTATTTAAAAAATCGGATCGCAGACCGATCGTAAGGTGTGCGGTGGCCTTAAGACTATGATATGAAACATAGTCAAGAAAAGCTTATAAATATATAGCTTAACTCTTTGAATGAAGTTTCTCCTTATTCATTGTCAAGTAAAGATTCAATATATGGAAATTAAAGCATACTCATTTATTGGTGTGTTATAAGATACAGAAATGTGAAGTGCACTTTGCATATGCCATGTTATTATGTGTGAACGAGGCTTAAAGGGAAAGTTGAGTTTTGGGAAAGGTGAAAAATGATTTTTGAGCTTTCTCATTTCTTTTACGTCAGTTTGGAAGAAAGTCATAGTATAAATATCCCCTGAATAGGACATGCTCTTCAAATGCCCTCATATTCGAAATACATGTATGATGAAAAATAGTTGAAATATTCGGGCTGAACATTCATGCCACATGTGTGTGCAGTCCCATATACCCATTTCTGTGTGCCGTGCAGGTGCTTTTCAGCAAGATTGGGTCAATTTCTTATCGTTTTGATGATTCCAAAACCTCACACCAATTCTTATGTAGACTTATCCCAGTTGCTTTGAGACAATTTCTTTCACAATGTAATTGTATGACCAGAACTCAACATTATGTTTAATGCTGTTCTCACAGTGAAACTTTTATGATGAATGACTCTATTTTGCATCTTTGTGTCTTTGTGACAGGTGACCCCTTACTCTTCCACTCCTACTTCATCGTTGTGTGCATCCCGTACCACAAACAACTGTCACCGCTCGAGCTCATCAGCCATGGCCGGTTAGGAACATTTGTGAAGAAGGCTTTAGTGTTGTGTTCTGTCAACAGTCACAAGGAGGTTGTCTGTACATCACTGCAGTGGGCAGGACTAAGTTAACGCTGTATGATCAGCAGTCTGATATGGGTGCTGTGATATATATGCTGTGGTAACAAATGCTCTAGCCTTTCGTTTGTCAAAGATAGGGTTAGGGTTGGGGTTCCCATTGGGTTTTAGGTAAAGTTTGGGGTTAGGGTTAGGGACAGTGTTTGGCCCAGGGCTGAAGGTAAGAATTCAGTTAGTGCAGGATGTTGAACGCACAGCATGTGTCGCATAACTGTTATTACAGTGTGGTCAGACTTTTGCATCTAGCCAAGCCACGTATGGCCATTACTGTGCTACATCCCAGGTACTGGTAACACTCTATAGGGGCCATGTTGCTGCCGTACAGACATCGTAGCTGCCATAGAGCTGTTGGAACTGTTTGAAATTCGCAAACTGCCCTACAGTTTAGCCCCATGTACACATGGTAACTGCCACAAAGATGCCGTAATTGCCACAGAATGTCATCTGCCACCCTGAATCACAATATGGTCTTACATTGTACATTGTACTTGCTGCCAGGCTTAGTGTAACTGCATGCATACCAGTGCAATATCTGCTGAGAGTGAGAAGGATGTTAACGCATCTATATATGACATACCGGTAGTCAGTTTAGTTCTGGTCATGTGATTAAATTGTGAAAGAAACTGTCTCAAAGCAATTGGGAAAGGCTGGTCATGTCTACATAAGAATTGGTGAATACTGTGAAGTTTTGGAATCATCAAAATGATAAGAAATCGATCCAATTTCACTGAAAAGTACATGCACTGCACACAGAAATGGGTATATGGGATAATGGGACTGCATACACATGTGGCATGAATGTTCCGCCCAAACACTTGACTTAGCTATTTCTCGCCATATTTGGAATATGAGGGCATTTGAAGAGGAAAGCTTTTCAGGGAACATTTTTACTATGATGGTTTTCGAAATTGACATAAAAGGAATGAGAAAGATCACATATTATTATTATTTTCTCCCCTTTCCCAGAATCCAACCTTCTCTCTAATGCCCTTCTTGCTCTCAGTAGATGATGTCTAATAGTACTAGCACTGCTTGTATGTCAAAGGTGCTTAAAAGTTATACGGGTCATATAACCAGTTTGTTGTGAATTGCAAAATACGGTGGAACCTCGTTATAAAGAACACTCTTATGACAAACTCTCATTATAACAAGGTAATTTTGCCAGTCCCACCTCTTTGTATTCTATTATTTTTTTTAGCCCCGATATAACAAGGTTTTGATATAAAGAGGTAATTTCCTTGGTCCCAAGTAGTTTGTTTTAACTTGGTTCCACTGGAACTGAAATATTTCTCCAGAAATGTGATGTTTAGATAATTTTGGCCAGTTTATCTTTGTACATGTCATAAATTCACTTTGAGAAGAAAAAAAAAAGTACCAAAGAAGTCATTTTCTCTCTTAATACACTAACTTATGGTCATTTTTCTGTAGACTTTCTGATTTTTTTCAAAAGACATTTAACTCATTTTATGATGGATTTAAGTACAATCCAAATGCTTTGGTTCACCTGAACGTGTTTGATTGCTAAATGTGATCAGAAACTCCATAACGAAGATTAGATCAGAAATCATATTTCAAAATCTTGACAGCGAATGCAAATTGATAAATAACAACTGACAGTCATTCCAATGTCATTTCACGGAAAATCATGTTCAACTGATGTAGTTGCTTACAATGAAATACCTCTTACAGCCTTGATTTTCTTTTTCTTGTCCTGTCCAAATGATATTCCACTGGACCATGAATAAGTGTTTTGTTTTGTCTTCTAATTTTCACAGTATGCACTGAGTTCCTCAACATTGATGGGTTGTGTATTGGACCTGAAAGCTACATAAGCGGAGTGTATGCTTGTGGATGAGCTGTGGGAATTCAGCGTATTCAGTAGTCAACAGGTTAACCCTTTCTATGCCAGGAATTATTCAAGGCCTAAATTGATCACATTTTGTTCTTCAAACTGGCAACAATAATATTTTTATTTTAACGCTACATGGTTCTTATAAAATGTAATCTATTTGAAAACAACATACATGGTTAAGAACTTCAAGGAAAAGTTGAAAAAAATTGTCAGTTTTGATTTTTAAAAAATGATTTTGAACCTCTCAATGTGTTGCCAATTTAAGGATTTTAAAACTTATTCTCCTTTTTAAAATTCCTGGAATCATACGCAATATGATCATTCAATGAAAATTGTCGCAGTGTGTGCAGAAATTTTTGCTCTTTTTACTCATGTATCCAGTGTACTTTTTAGGGCTCTGAATCGAGCCAAACCACAAAATGTGGTCAATTGTCTCGAAAGAGTTAACAAGATGGTTGAGTTCTGGGAAAGGTGAAACATAATTTGTGAGCTTTCTCATTCCTTCTGTGTCAGTTTGGGAGAACATCATAGTAGAAATATCCAGTGAAAAGCATTGCCCCTCAAATGCCCTCGTAAAAGTGTTGGGGGCGAACATTCATACCACATGTGTGTGCAGTCCCACGTACCCATTTCTGTGTGCAGTGCATATGCTTTTCAGCGAGGTTGGGACAATTTTTTATCAATTTGACGCTGATTCCAAAACCTCACAGTATACACCAGTTCCTATGTAGACATGATCAACCTTTCCCAATTGCTTTGAGACAGTTTCTTTCACAATCAGTGGCGCAAATCCATTTTGAAATTCGGGGGGGGGGGGGGGGGGACACCACATGATTTAACTTTTGTACCCCTGTCCGAAATGTCTGAACATTTTCTGACAACCAAAAAATAAAAAAGAAAGAAAAGGTTATCACATTTTTGGGGTCTACTTTTTCTCAAAAATTCAAAATTCGCTGACAAGCAAAAAAAATAAAAATAAAAAAGGTTATTCAAAAAGGTGGGGGGGGGGGGGGGGGACATTGGCCTATTTTCAAAAAGGTGGGGGGGGGGGAGGACATGTCCCCCTGTCCCCCTGGATTTACACACATGTTCACAATGACCAGAACTCAACTTTATCTTTAATGAGGTATATCAAAACAATTGGACTTCTGATAAATGATGAAAGTTCTACTGCTTTATAAATTGTGCAATATTATTTGTGTGTACAAGAAACTTCATGTCATTGTTTATTTTATGTGTTGTACATGTGTTTACAAGAAGACATTTATTGGTGACAAATTTTAATAACAGATTTTACTACACTGTACATGTATGTTCCTTAGGTAGTTTAGCAAAACAGAGTGGTACGATTATACGCTTTTACTCTCACATGGAGTTTATACATGTATGAGTATGTGCTAGCCATATAAACCCCACTTGCAAAGGGCTGGTCAGACCTCGATCACTGAAAACAATAGCGATAGCAAAATTTAAATCCAAGGGGGAAGTCCACCCTGGTATTTACCAGTTGATTTGAATTAAAACAGCAAAATGAGAGAAACAGATTCGTGAAAGTTTGAGGGAAATCCGTTATGAAAAAAGAAAGTTAAGAATTTTTAAAGTTGTAATCAATCAAACGCATATTGGCAATTCATGAAGTATCTTGCGAGCTCCTCTCCCATTTGCTCTGTACAGAAAATTTCACAAACTTTCATTTTCTCAGTTATTGGTAAAGGAATAGATTTTTTTGTCATATATACAGGTTGTGTGTAAAAACCTATCTGCAATGATTTTATCTAAGGTGCATGTATGATTGAATATTTTCTTTGGAAAAATAAGAAATTTATGATTGTTACCAATTTGTGTTTGATTACAACTTCAAAAATTCATAACTTTCTTTTTTCTTAATGGATTTCCTTCAAACTTAAACTAATTTGTTCCGCTCATTTTGCTGCTTTAATTCAAATCAACTAAATACCATGGCCGACTTCCCCTTTATTACATGTATTTTCTTATTTCTTTTCAGATTTGTTCAAACTTTCATTGGTCTGTTTCATTAATTTTTCAGCTTCTTTAAACACCAACTTGTTATATAACAGTATTACAAATTTAATAAAACCGGAGCAGGGGGAGGGGGGCTCGTAGACCCTTAAAATTGAAGGGATCAGTTTTAAGATGCATTTTAAAGCTTGAGGCTTGATGAAAGAGCATCCCCCCTCCCCGGCCCCCCCCCCCCCCCCCAGCCCCCCGGTCTGTTGTTTAAGAGGCTTCTTATAGAGCACTTAGGTCCGTCAAGCATGACACTCATGGTGCTATTATAATTAATATGAAAATTTATATCACTGAGTGTACTGAATGTGAATTGCACACATTAAAGATTCTGAAAAACTATCATTTAAACTTTTTCTTGTCTCTTGGTGTTTGACAATTGTGATAGTACGTGTATATACAAATGATGCACGAGCATTGATGAGCTCATCATGCGATCTATTCGCACTTGAGTCGAGGCTGTGTGCATCTATCGTACGAAGCCGGGAGGCTGAGTGCATTATACAGCCTCAACGGAGAGCGGATAGATTGTGTAATGAAAGAATGAAGACATGCATGATCATTTGTTTTATACAACGAAACTCCTCGATCCTTGTTATTTGATAAAAAAACAAAGAGTTTTTTTAAAGATTGGTCCACATCGTTATCGACAAGTAAGTCACATATAGCTATAGGCTTATACTCTAGAGTGCACATTTGAGTACTAGCTCACACCATAGACAGTTAAAACTCTACACATAAGTGCACTGCTGTGCTTTGAGTACTTTTATTATTGGATAGTACATGTACTGTAAACTATTGCACATTTTTTATTGAAAAAAACATGTGACAGTCTCAAAAAAAAAATAATCACACGTGACATTTATGCGCCAGCTGAACCAGTCATTTGATTAGGATCTAGGAGTGAGTTGTATAATAATAAAGTGATTTTAGGTATTAGCATTCTCCTTTTATGAAAATTTTGCAAATGTCCGACACTACAGTGCCGTAGTGTGGGTTGATCCACGCCATTGAAGGGGCACTGGCATCAAGGGAAAGGGGGGGGGGGGGGATGGCAGGGCACCAGCTTTACCTGGTGGACGAAATGTGATATTGCATATTAATTAGGGGAAGGTGCTGGAGGGGGTCCTATTGTCTTTTTTCCCCTATTTTGCCCTTTTCCCTTTCTTCCCTCCGCCCTTTTCTCTTTTTTCCCCTCCTTTTCTCTTTTTTCCCCTCCTCAGAAAACGGTGCGTGCTGCTCTAGCGGATTAATCAACAAAATTGAGAACACAAAATTTTAAAAACCCCACAAGAACCTGAATGGTATCGGGGCATAATCAGTCTCCACAGTTCTGTGAAGGGGACAAAACATTACTTCGAATATTTTGCCCAAAGTCCACAGCTAGCTGGGAGCCGGCGCGCACGGGCGCGGGTCCGGGGCATGGTCCGATCCAGGGATCGGATGGCCGGTCCGGGCCGGCCGGGATCCGGATATGCGCGCTTTACAAATTCAAATTCAAATTCAAATTCAAAATGAACATTTATTTCCATCTTCAATTAAACAATCAATCAACATTCAGAACAATTGTATAATAAACTGCAGAGTAAAATAAAGGTAGTCGTACAAAAGACTGAAGACTAAATACATGTGGTTCTGCTAACAATGTGGATGGGGGCACACACAGAAAAGCAAAAGCTTGAGTTAGGTGCGCCTACAACATTGAAACAATGAATAACGATACACATGCATGTGCAGAAATTATGCACATGTACATACAATTACAGATGTACAAACGAAGAAACAAAGGAAAGAAAAGAAAAGAAAGAAGAAAAATCCAGGACTGTTATCAAAAGGCTTGTATGACCCTTAGCATTACTGTATGTGCAATGCTATGATACTCACTACGCATTGCTGCTAATCTCATTATGATGGCTTGAAATTAATAATTTTTTTAGTTTATACTTAAGGGTATTTACTCTGGGTACATTCCTGATATTCTCTGGTAACTTGTTCCATATTTTGGGACCAGTGAAACGGATGTTTTGCTGATAAGCCTTTGTTTTGTGACTTTCCTGGTGCAACCACGAGGATGAACGGGTATGGTAATTATGATAATTCCTATTAAATGAAAACATTTCTGCAAAGTGTGAAGGTTTCATTTCATTAATGCATTCATATACAAAAATAGCTTGTTGTAGTAATAAGATGTCTTTTACGGAGAGCAAATTCAAGTCATAAAATAGTTTGTCACTTCTGGACCTAGGAGGCACACCAGCTATCAATCTTACAACCTTTTTCTGGAGAACAATTAGTCTATTAATGCGAGTTTGACAGGCATTGCCCCAGACAAGGGTACAATATGATAGATACGGGAGAACAAGTGTACTGTACAACATTTTAAGAATATCTGCAGGTACAACCTTACTTAACCTGAATATAATACCTATATTTTTAGACAATTTTCCCTCGACTGCTTTAATATGATAATCCCATGACAGTTTTGCGTCTATGTATACACCAAGGAACTTTGTACTATCAACCATGGGGACTAACACATCATTTAATTTTATTTCTATCTTTTTGGGGTCATATTTTTTACGGTTACAAAATAATATTAAATTACATTTTGAGGGATTGACTGAAAGTCTGTTTGCACAAAACCATGTATACACCTCATGCAGATTTGCATTTACCTGCCTTTGTAGGACGTCTAGATTTTTGTGACTACAAATAATGTTGGTGTCATCAGCATACAGTATATAGGAAAAGATGTCTGACGCCTTCTCAATATCATTAATATATAATATAAAGAGCAGTGGCCCAAGTAATGAGCCCTGCGGAACACCACAAGTTATTCTCTGTAAGTCTGAGATAGAAGATTTAAACTTAGTACACTGATAGCGATTCGACAAAAAGCTGTTAAGCCAGTTATATGCAGCTCCACGAATACCATAATGGTTTAACTTTGCCCGTAATATATTATGATTAATTGTATCAAATGCCTTTGATAAGTCAATGAACACACCAATTAAATATGAATTGGTTTCATAAGCATCAACAATCTTATTGCAAATATCAACTAGTGCCATTGCTGTAGAGTAATTTTTACGAAATCCATATTGATTTCTACTTAGAATATTGTGTTTGTCTAAAAATTTGACAAGTCGTGCATATGCAATTTTTTCTAATATTTTGGAAAAGCATGACAGTACAGAAACAGGTCGATAATTCATCATATCGCTTTTATCTCCCTTCTTAAATATAGGGGTAACACAAGCAATTTTTAGTTTGTCAGGAAAGATTCCCTGACTCAAAGATAAATTAAAAATATGACAAAGGGGTTTGCATATTACTTTTATAGCATTCTTAATAATTCTTGGGCTAAAGCCGTCAATGCCAGGGGCTTTACTATTCTTAAACTGTTTTACAATTTTACAAATCTCTGATTCTGTTGTTGGATGAAAAAACACTGTATCAGAACATGGATTTGACAGATAATCTAAGAAATGTTTATTTACAGTAGGTATAACACCATCTAGTTTTGGTCCTATTCTAACAAAATGTTTATTAAAAGACTCTGCAATAATGTCTGGATTACTAATGTCATTACCATTACACTTTATAGTGCCTACCACATCGTCTCGCTTCTTTTTATTAATCAATGAACCAATAAGTTTCCATGTTGATTTTATATTATTTTTATAGAATGAAAACTTCTTATTATAATATTCTGTTTTCACCTTTTTTATCAGAGCATTCAATTGATTCCAAAAACATCTATATTTCACACCATTGTTTTCAGTTGGCTTACGCAAGAAATTTTTATAAAGTTTATTCTTGTGTCTAACCGATCGAAGTAAACCATCAGTCATCCATGGTTTTAACTTCTTTTTAGCATTATTTACAGTCTGCATTGGAAAATGCTTATCATATAAAAGGTGTAATTCAGACATAAAGCTATCAAAAGCCACATTAGGATCGCTAGCATTATAAACATTTACCCAGCTATGTCCCTGAAGTTCAACTTTGAAAGCTGTAATATTTTCATTACTGTATACTCTTTTTTGAACAGATAATTTATCGTGTATAACTTTGGACTTATAATTAAAAGCAGTTATTTGAAAAATGGGTAAGTGGTCTGAAATATCACTGAACAGTAACCCACTCTCACAAACTGAGTCAAATTGATTGGTTATTATATTATCTATAAGTGTTGCAGATGAAGCCGTTATTCGGGTTGGTCGAGTTATAAGTGGTAAACTAAAATTACTTAACATGGAGTTAACAAAATTCTGAGCATCCCTATTGGTATCACATTTCAAGAGATCAATATTGAAATCTCCCATAATGTAAAACATCTTATTTTCAGTGATAAGGGTGGTCAATAAAGCATCAAGAGCATCAATAAAGTCATTAGAGGTACAATTAGGAGGTTTATAAACAGTGGCTACAACAATATTTTTCCCCTTGCTTTGGTTTATTTCAATAAACACTGAGTCACATAAGTCCTCATTAAGATGCAAGTCCTTCCTAAGGGAAAATTGATATGTCTCTCTTATATACAGACCAACACCTCCGCCAATCCTTCCTTTTCTATTTTGCAAGGGCGGATCCAGGTTTAAAAAAAAGGGGGGGTCCAAAGGGGGGTCCAAACGCAAGCGCCGAAGGCGCTAAGCGCCTCTATAGGCATATATATATATATATATATATATATATATATATATTGCCTGTTTGACTATTTTAATGTTGAAATATAGTTGGGCGCGCGGAGCGCGCCACAAAAATTTGATAATACGAGCCTGAAAATGTCTTAGTTTGTACTGAAATTACATTTAATCTATTAATATTACATGGAATTATTGTTTATTTGAGATGGAAAATACATATATAATGATTGCAAATTACCATCTTTTATCAAAAAGTGCGGGTATATTTGTACAGGCCACCCCCCCCCCCCCCCCCCCGTACATCAGAACTGGGAGGGGGGTTAATGCATACCCCCATCCCCTCCGGGATTTGCGCCATTGGACTGTATTAATATATATATGTATATATATATATTTAAAAAGTTTTCCCAGATTTTCCAGTCTGCATTGCTGTGCAGGACCTCAGATGGCATGTGGCATCAACACAAACAGTCCAGTGAGACAAATAAGAATAAAATCTAGAGATTTATTACTTGAGATTGGTTCTTCAATGTTGAAGTACTATCTTGATAACCTAGGAATTGGGTGTGCGCATGCTGTACAAACACACTTAGTAAATTTTAGTGATACATGTACACATTTTACAGCAATGAAGAATTATTCACTAAATATCATCTATATTATCTCCTCCCATCCCTGAGATAACAATTCGCAAGTGTTTACATCATCACGAGTTATAAATCACAAATCACAAAAGAACACAAAAAAGGGAAAGTTCCTTAGATTCAGGAGTTCACAATCAAGGCCGATCAACAACAGTACTAATACCAGTTTTGCTGAAAATTCACAGGATTTAACAATCAACCACAGCATCTACTCATTAGGCAAAATAAATAAGTTTTGTATCACAAAACTAGTCATGGTGCAATGTATCAGATTCAAGCGTTCCCAATCAACAACAAGAAAAAATATATCAAAAGTCCTCGGAGAAAACAAACCTCCTCCCCCCCCCCCCCCCCCCAAGCACCTGTCATTACCTTTGAATTTCGTGACTTTGACCTTTTTGTTGACTCTGACAGACCTTTGACCTTTTGTGTGACTTTAAGTCTTGACCTTCACAACTTTAACCTTTATATGGACACATGAAGTTCACTTCTTGCGATGTACAACCATAGGGTAGGTGTAGGGAATACCAGACCCTTAAGCACGTTTGCATAATTTGCATAAACATGAACACAGACACACACTAGTAAGGTTTACCAATGCTTTCAGCAACTCTTTTTATTTCTCAGGGTACCGAAATAATGACAAAAATTTGTTTACCTAATGAAATAATCTCCTTAATGACGTCATAGGTAAATGGTCCATTATTCCCTACCCATGAAAGTAATACGAGACCGCTACATTTTCAACCGAAATCTCAAATATTTGTTGAGGAAAATGATATTTCGTTGGAAATGTAAATACCAATAAAGAATTGTTTTTTGGAGAGTATGTTTTGGTTTCATCAAAATCTGTTGCAATTTTAACCAAAAATTTTATAGCATTTATCATCGGATAAATTTAATTACCATTTAAACGGCATTCAACATGTTCAATGTGCCGTTACTTCTGCCTCCGGCAACTTTACGTTTTGTTGTTGATGATTTTAAGTACATCAATACTGAACAATTGACAATGATAATTTTAAAGATTACAGAGAGTTGTAAAATGACATTGAAATACGTCTTAAAAAGAAAGATGTAAAATGACGTTAAAACAACTTAACACATCCAACCAAACTCTAGTAATCTCGCGGCCGAACGGAGCGAACGGGCCCGCCCGGCCCGTGCCCCGGCCACGGCGGGGATGCATGTCCCCACTACCAGTGGCGGCACCAGGATTTTTAAAGTGGGGGGCAAAAGAAAATGTTGGGGGGGCAAGGGCGGACAAAAAAAAATTTGACACTTTTTGTAGTGAAAATGTACAGAATATTCGGCTATAAACCTACCCAGATATGAGGACATTTTGAGCATCTAGCTGAACTGCCCGATTATAAAGAGGTGTTAGTTATATACTGCGAGTGAGCGAAGCGAGCGAGCAAAAATTTTGACATTTTTCGTAGTAAAAATGTACAGAAATTACATATTCGGCTATAAAACTACCCCAATATGAGGAAATTTGATCATCTCACGGCCTGATTATGTGGTGGGAGTTATAGGCCTGTATTGCGAGCGAGCGAAGCGAGCGAGCAAAAATTTTGACACCATTATAGTGGAAATGTACAGAAATTATTCAGCTATAAAACTACCCAAATATGAGGATATTTACACGAGCTGAGCGAACAAATTTGCCACATGCCCCCCCCCCACCTTGATGCCGCCACTGCTTTCCAAGTTTCCGTTTTCTTTCTTTTTCCTTCTTTTCTCCATTCCTTTTTCACTTTTTTCTTTCCTTTTCTTTTCTTTTTCATTTTCCACCCTTTTATTTTTTTTCACTCCGAAAATTATTGGGGCGGCAACTGGGGGGGCAAAGCTTCTGACTGGGGGGGGGGGCAAATGCCCCCCATGCCCCCCCCCCCCCCCCCCCTTGGTGCCGCCACTGCCCACTACTTAATCAACTGCACTAGCGCCGAAAGTTTTTATCAATTAACCTGCAGCAGAGCTGCATTTATATATTTGGGCAAGCAAAAATTATTTACCTATATGGATACTTGTGCTTTGGTATTGTCTAGAATGACGAGTTGCCTCGAATGAGTGACTTGAAGTTGAATGATGCCGCGTGCAGCCTGCCTCCTCGAGGGTTGCAAGCATAGTTGCAAGACAGCGTACGTACGATCAAAAGTCGCATGCATAAACCTATGCGTGCCGCGCCGCATATCTGGGCCCCGTCTTATAAAGAGTTGCGATTGATTTGAATCGATCGCAACTTGAAATCAATCGCAACTCCTATCTCTTAAGTACAAAGTTTTAATTTGTGATCGATTTGAATCAATCGCAACTCTTTATAAGACGTGGCCCTGATCTGGAATGGCAGTACAGTATTTAGGCCTACTTTGCGACGGAGAATGAAACAATGGGTAATGAATAGGGCCTACGCAGTATCTTGCATGATCAGGTCGGCAGAATTTCTTGGGGGAAAAAAAAAAAAAAAAAAAAACGCCAAGAAAGACGGCGCCAAGTAAAAAAAAAAAAAAAAAAAAAAAAAAAAAAAAACGCGCCAAAAAGGGGGGGGGGGGGTCCGGACCCCCGCGACCCCCCCCCCCCCCTGGATCCGCCTATGTTTTGGCACAAGAAAGAGTAGTTGGGAAGACTACACATACGACCTGTGTCACCATTGGTTAGCCATGTTTCAGATACTCCAATCACATCAAACTTAAACTTTAGGAGATCTAAGCAAGTTGAAATGGACTCAAAATTTTTGGACAGACTTCTAGCATTGAAGTGAATACGTGCATATATATTAACGTACAGTGTATACAGCGACTCCACAAGCAGACGGAGCGGTGGTGCAGACAAGGTAGTGATTTTTCTTTAATCGTAATCGAACTGGAGGTAAATTGAACCTTTAATCATTTTTAGAATTCAGATTAGAATAGGGCGATTGAATAGAAAAGAGTACCGTACCGGTATGTTGAGTGTCTGTTGTCTGATGTAAATTTTGCCCACCTAAATTGGTTATTGCTCTGCTGCGGATCCGCACTACCGGTCCTTGGACCCTGGCCCTGCCTAGAGCGCTAGCGCTGGGCCTTCTGCCGGGGAGTGACTAGCTCTATACTATAGGTTCAGGGTCGGTGACAACAGTAGCTGAGCAGACGTGTACATTACAGTGCACCCATGTATGCGATGGAGCAGACAAAAAGTTGATTCAGTTTGTGAACATAATCATTAGATGCTGAGACTGAGGGGCAAAGAAAATGTTGTTTTGAGCCAAATATAAACATGATCAAGGCAGACAGACCTGCAGAAGAATGAAACATCAAACAAAAATAAAATGAAACTAAAGTAAAATCTGAATTCAGTATGGATGGTCATTCAGCATTCTAGAAATAGAATCTAGATGATAGATCTACTGTAGAATAGATCTATCTAGACTCTAGGCCTAACTTAATAAGTCTACTGCTGATCTTTGATGGAAGCAGAGGGAGAACAATAAGAAGATGGTCTGCATTGTACATTTGCATTGTACGAGTATGATGGGGAGACCTAAAGCTACACACTCACACTTAATAATATGCGAGGTTATTGGAGATAACCTCGCACTCTGTACCTTCATACCGTGAGCAATTGCCTCCCATAGGCAAGTACATGTATGTGATATCTTGCCCATATATGTGTGCAGGAAAGGAGCAAGATCACCGAACAAAAACAGCCTGCAAATTTCACTTGATCAAGATGATAAAGATCCTATCGAAGGATATGGCATGAAATTAGATATTCTATCATTCTAAAATGTAGAAGGAAGTATTTTCTCAAAATTTTGCCGATTATATTGGTGTTTTTACCTCTTCAGCTTAGAGGTCGTGACAGGCCAAAATTGACACAGCCCCATGTAGTAATGGTCCCGTGAGTGAAAGCTACATGTACATATATGCACTTTGTTTCCAGCTGCTAAAAAGTCATTTTAGTATTTGATGCAAATTTCTTTTATATAGACTATCGTGATTCTACATATTTTGAAGTTAAATTGCTGAAAAGATTACGACAGGAGGAATGTCAATAACATAAATTTTCAAGTCGATTTTGATGCGGTGTCAAATTTTGTTCAACAAAATGAAAGGGTCATAAATATACGCACACGTAATAAATGAATGCAAATCTTGATTTTGGTGCTGAATGATCTGAATGTTACCCCGATTTCCAAATAGTGATAATGTCACCCAAAATAAAGGAAAATTACTCATTCTTTTACACCAAAAGTTTGGCGCATCGAATGTATTGCATTGTGCGTATTTGTGGGGTGCGTAGCTTTAGGACCCCTTGCCATACTTTCTAAAGTTGTGCATTGGTTATAGATCTAGACTATTTCGTCGTTGTCGTCTTTCATATGGGTCTGTTTCAACCCGAATAACACTCTACAGGCTCCGGCGATCCTGGGTTTTAGCGGTCTAAATTATTTTAGGTTGCTAACTTGTCTAACCCTAACCCTAACCCATATCCCCAACCCCAACCCTAACCCACGCTGAAGTTAGTAACCTAAAATAATTTAGACCGCTAAAACCCAGGATTGCCCAGGCTACATGTATTGTAGGTCACTTACATATACAAGCTTATCTGAAGTTAAGCTTAAAGGGGAAGTTCACCCCGAAGATTACTTGAGTTTAAAAAATGCAGAAAAAATAAAGAAAAATATTGGCGAAAGTTTGGACAAAATCCGTTAAAGAATAACGGAGTTATGGACTTTTGAAGTTTTGATTTTGTGACGTCACATGCGAGCAGCTCCTCCATTATGTAATGTGATAAATATTCCATAAAATACAGTTTTCTCAGAAAATTTAGAATATTTTCGTCTGTGCATTTGATATATTGTCAGAAATGTTATTCAATACTAGATTCTGAAAAGAAACAATATTAATTTATCGTGGAACGTAAAAAAAATGCAAATATATGGAATATTTATTACATGACCAATGGGCAGCTGCTCGCATGTGACGTCACGAATCAAAAACTTTAAATACTCATAACTCTTTTATTATTTGACCGATTTTCATCAAACCTTCGCCAATATTTTTCTTTATTTTTTCTGCATTTTTTAAACTCAAGTAATCTTCAGGGTGAACTTTCCCTTTAACTCCACAATAGCTTTTACGGGTGAATAGGCTTCAATAGCTTTTGTGTGTATCAGTGGGCCTTTTTCCAGTCTAGATCATTCATACATGAGAGGAAAATAATTATTTAAAATTTCACTTTCAACTCTGAATCCCCAAATGTGTGGCACAGTAAGAGTTGAAGAGTCCCTGAATCAGGTAATCTAGCAAATTTAAGAAAATCAAATCTTGCTTAAGCTACGGTCACAAAGGTTCGTATGAATGATGCGTTCATACAAATCTCACTGTTCGTACGAATTCCGGAGTTCGTAGAGATTCGTAGATGGGTCGTAGATTCTTCTGGCCAAACGTGGTTTAATTTGCAAGAACAACTTCAGACCTTCTTGAGAAACGAAGTGATTTTCAGTTATGGCTCTAGTTTTTTTAACTATGACCAAAAAGCTTAATGGCACTTTGAGGGCCCCCAAATTTGTAAAGATAAAGAATTGGAAATCAGTTTTAACTTTTACTTGTAGCATGGACCTAGGTTGATCTCCCATGTACATGTAACTTAATGAAAAATTTTCAACTTTGATTTATGTGCCTGAGGTATCCCTGAACAGCAAATTGTTTACGGAATTTTGTAACCCAATTGATGTACCATTTTGTTTGGAGCTGAAAAATATATAAAGCCATACACAATATATTTCTTTTCTATTCATGATTAATGAGCATGGATGGATCTTTAAAAAATTTAAATGTCATCTGAACAATTTCTCATATTTTGATGGAACGGTGCAATTGAAAATGGTGTTTCGGACGTTACATCTTTCGTAAACATTTTAGACCCACATTTAACCCACTAGAACAAGAACTTAATTATCTCATATCCATATTAGAATACACTTATTAGTTACTCCAAATAAATAGGTTAAAATAAAATAGCAATATATTGTTGTAGTGCTGATGGTAAAAATATCCTCATCCAATGAAAAAGATGTCTAATTTTCCATAAACAGTTTTGTAACGTCCGAAACAATTTTCATTTTGAAGTACTGAAAAATATATGACTTGGAGGACCTATCTTTTACATTTTATAAACATCTTAAGGCAGCTACCCAACAAAGCAAAAAATAATGGAGTCCTGAGCTTATTACATTGTCACTTTATCAGTAAAACCAATTTTCCGTTAACAGTTGTAACGTCCGAGACAAATGTAACGTCCGAAACACAAAATACTCATTTAAAGATGATTAGTCAAATTTTATGGTATCTGGACTGAATCAATCATTATGGAATAAAACATTGTACATGTAAGTCATTACAAAAATTTAGAAACAAATTATGTGATTCACATGCAACGATTTTTTGTAAGGACAAAAAAGTTGTTTCGGACGTTACATAATTTTATTGTTAATACATAATTTACAAATTTCAATTAATTTTGTGACATATCAGCAAATTATGATTTCACAATCCTTTCCCATGTTAAAACTATTTTCAATATTTTATTTAGCTTTGAATATAAAGAAAGCATGAATAGGATGCTAAAAACTAATTTTTTCATGAATCATCTAAGTTTTCTGCAAAACTGAAATATAAAAAAATTATAATTTTGAAGCCACTCTATGTGATGAAATGCATTGCTGGATGGTTTAGTAAGTATATCCTAAATTGTAATTTATCGTAAAAAATCACAACAAAAGTTCCTTGTAAAAAATTTTGAGTCATGTTAACAGTATTTTCTGTTACGCTGTAAGCACGTTTCGGACGTTACATCATACTGTTAACATCCATTTTTAAACTCCAGCCAGTTCAAATGAGGGGCAAAGATTGATGTAAGAAGGAGTGATTTCCATTTTTCAACCTTTCCTCTTACTGTTAAAAGTGTTTTGCATTTGTGTTTTATCAGTTTTTCATTTTTATGAAGGATATCCCAAATGAAGTTTATTTGGTCAATTTAAAGTACCCAGTCTACAAAACAAAGAATATGTTATGTAAACATAAACACTTGTTTAGATAAAATAAGTTGGACCCAAGGAAAGTACATTCTACCATATGAAATAAAAACTTTTAGTTGTCAGACCCCAAATTTAGGGCTATTTTTAACTTTCAAGTGATGTAAAATGTATATGTTTCAAGATAGAAACTCAAAATTTTCCATGAATAATCTCTGAAGCACATTCTAAATGAATATTATATATCATTGATATAATTTGTAACAAATTAGTTTAATATCACAGTTATAAGATATGCTATATTGTGGAGTAAAATTGTAAAACTCATAATGTTCATGTCTGTCCACTAAATATGGAGATAGATTAAGCTCCAAAATTTGCATTTCTCAAAAATATGAATAGTCTTGATACTCAAAATATGTGTTTGAAGTGTGTAAACATAATTTCATTTTAACCCCCTTTGGGGACATATTTGGTATGTTAAAAAAAACCAGAGCCTTATACAATGGTCCTAGAGTTCGTACATTCTTTGTAAGAATGACTTGAGTTATTCTTTCATCAGACTAACGGCCATCTTACAATTTTTGTTGTCGCAAGATGGTCGTACGTGCAACTCTCGGCACTCTCAAGTAATTCGTAACAAGATCTTACAAATTTTTATATATTTTGTCAGGTTGCAAAAAGGCGCTGCCATGTACTGTCGAAAATTCTGTGACTGTTAAAAGTTTGATACTTTCAAGATGGCAGTAGTGCTTTATACCCCCTAAAACTCAACAATTGCACAAATTGTGTACCCACGCCTTACGAGCACCTTATGAACGCCTTACAAATGCCGAGAGTCGTTCGTAAGAGCGCCGTACAAATCTCTGTTCGTAAGGCGTTCTTACAAACACCGTAAGAGCCCTCTATGAACAACTTAAGGCGTTCTTACGATCATCGTAAGAATTTAAGGCTTCTAGAATTGTCTCTCGACCCTACAAAATCTTGCGTGGTTCTTACAATGTTCTTACAACGTTCGTACGGCCGCCTCATGAAGGGGGGGTTTCGTACGGATGTTGAAAAAAATCTTGGACAAGACCATCGACCAGGCTGCGAACTTACGAACGGTCTACGGAAGGCTGGATTCGTATGGCCTTCTTGAGAAGATCTTACGAAATGGTCTAAAAATCGTTCGTACAGCGTTCGTGGCAGTTCTTAACCCTTTCAAGACAATTGACCACATTTTGTGGTTTGGCTTAATAAGTTTTGATTCAGAGCTCTAAAAAATATACCAGATGTATGAGTAGAAAGAGCAAAAATTTCTGCACATGCTATGTCCATTTTCGTCACATGACCATATTGCGTTTGATGTCAGGAATTTTAAAAAGGAGAATAAGCTTCAAAATCCTTAAATTGGCAACACATTGAGAGATTCAAAATCATTGTTTTTCATCAAAATTGGCAATTTTTTCAACGTATCGATAAAATCACTAACCATGTTTATTGTTCTAAAGGACATTACACCTATTAGAACCATCCAGCACTAAAAGAAAAATATTGTTGTTGCCAATTTGAAGAACGAAATGTGATCAATTTAGCCCTTGAATAATTCCTGTCCTGAAAGGGTTAATGGTATTTGTGACCGAGGCTTTAGAGCAATTTTGTTGTCTGTTTTGACTGCTGGGTCATTCCATAGGGTTGGGGCAATTTTTGTGACATGGAAGCTCAAAAATAAAAGTGTTTCAATTGAGATAAAATACTCATTGAAAGTTACCTACATTACCACTTCAATAAATTTCATTTGCATTTTGTAAACAGACCTCTTCATTGTAGAGTAATCAGAGTTACCAGATGTGATAAAATACCACCGTTACAGTGGACATTTTTTTCATCCTTTGCTTCATTTCTCTCTCCCAGCATCGATTTCAAGTCCCAAGTCTTCATCATCTCACACAAGCATAATCCATACAATATTTCTACTAACTTTAATGGTCATTTTTGATAATTCCCCCCCCCCCCCCCCCCCCCGAGTACACTAGTGCCCTCCCCTCTACTCATTCATCCCCACCAACCACCATGTAGCTGAATAATCTGTTAAGTTTTTTTTTAAATGAGGGACAGTAACCAGAGGCCCACCCCGGAAGTAAGGCATGAAACCTACCGCATGAATCCAGTTAGATACGTCTCCGCCAGATACTCATTCAAGTCATTGAAAGAAGTTTATCGTAGGACACGACTTCACATCTAAAATTACAGAATTTGGATCATAGAACTGTTTAAAAACGGGACAGAGACGACTCGTAAGTGTTTCCATTGGTACTGGATAATAAATATAGTTTTGATACTGACGAGGGCCCCGTAGGAGAAATGCTAACTGTTGTTTTTTTCATCACCGATCATGAAATGTTGTCATTCCAACACGAAAATGAGTATATGGGACCGTAGTGTAAATTAAATGCCCGATTCGCCATTACTTTGAACAATAAAATCAATCAAAATCGATATTATATCACAGCGAGTCAATAGGGTAATTACAAGGACTTATTTCTTCAAAATATGAATAAATCACGGTGCTCACGCTATTACTAAGGAGGAAATCGTCTCATTGTTTGTACCACTGTTACGGTGGACAACGCCGGTAAAATGCTCCTAAATCGTTTGCGAAGAGTGCCGACTTAAATTTGTGTGGTTCCCCGCGAAGATGAAACTTATATCCATTTGTTTGTTGAATGTCCTATTGTCAAGCCTGTATGGGAAGAAACTGTTCAAGTTATTGTAAATAAGACGAAGCAACCTCTGAACCCTACAATTTTTGAAAAAATGTTTGGCTTTGATAATGATAAATTTCTTACGTTTTTATTTCTTTTACTTAAATATTACATTTATATATGCAAATTCCAAAATAAAGTGCCTTCCTATGAAGGTTACAAAGCGTACACCGTTAGTAATAAGGATCTGGAATATACTATTGCTAAAAAGAATAATAAGTTAGCCCTTCACTTTAAGAAATGGAAGTTTAAATTGTGATCATTCAAAATACTGTTTTTTTTTTCTTTTTGCTGTTGTTTTGAACTATGATGGTATTTTTCACTGTAATAATGCCTAGTTATATTTTGTTATACTGTATGATTTAGTTCATGGAATTCATGATGACTGCCAACATAATGAGGTGATTATTTTTTCATTACTGTATACATTAGGTTGTACCATGTTATCTTATTCCAAGTTGTGTTTTCATGTACAGCTCTATATTATTGTTTTGTCTACAGCACTTCTGATCTGTTAACAGTTGACGCCTGTTCTGACCATTTTTTATCTGTAGATAGGGTGGGTTTCCGTGGTGTCCCACTGGTCTTTCTTGTGCCTGCAGTCTGGTGTTTTGTTTTATCGTCTGACTCGCCTCGACCATGGGCGGGGGCGGCTCCATTATATTACAAGGTCCTGGTGTTGTCTCTGTGAGGGTGTGTGAGGGTGCGAGAGGGTATGTTGGGTGAGGGGGTGTGAGAGGGTGTACGTGTGTGTGTGTGTGAATGTGTATGTTTGATTTAATCAGTGTGCAAACTACATACACATGGAGTCGGCCCCGACGTGGGAGTTGCGGGATGGATGGATTGTTTTATACTTGGTTGGCTTATGGGTGGGGTGGCCGGTGGGTTGTCGCGGGTGCCCTCCCAGTCTCCTATTTAAATTTTTTTTTTTTTTATAAAAAATTCTTTGATCAGGCCTCAACTCATTTTTTACTTCCTTCTCTGACAGAGGGGTATGTTTTGATAACTTATTTGTTTGTTTTTTTTCATGCTCTACACAAGTTGTTTTGTAAAGATAAGTAAAAAAAAACAACAAAGAAAAACAAAAACAATAACCTTTTCTGTCAGAATGGGTAAGCTGCATTTCTTACATTTGTTCAGTACATGGTATACACATATCCTTTTTTCTTAATGTATGTTTGATTTTGTCTATATATTTGTCCTAATCATTCATAATTGTTTGTATATATATATATCATGATTTTGTTAATTCAATAAAACATATATAAAAAAAAAAAAAAAAAAAAAAAAAAGATGTTTCACTCACGTGACCTTCACTCCCCCCGAAGGGCTGCTGATTTCTTTTATTTTCGAGATCATCGAAGGAGTTACAACCACCGTTACAAAATGCACAGGGACATCGCGATCAAATTTTAGGAGTGAAACATATTTTTCTTGTCCTTGTTATATTTATCAAACCAAGATTTTCTATGAAAATATTTCTATCACCAATCCCTTTATTTTCCCGACTGCAGCATGAGATTAGTGCATTCTATTTTTGAACAAAATGTAACTTTACCACTGTTTCGATAAATCTGGATAGTGGACAATTCTTGTAACGGTGGTACATGTATGGCCGAACTTTGGATTTAATTTTTACAACTACTGTTAGCTTTTGCCAAAAAAAATTACACACTTTTAAACATCATATATTGCTTGGTAAAAAACAACTACAGATTTGTGGCTAAGTCATTCAGTTTTGCTGATAATTATATCTGAAAAAGACATGTTTTCATGTCACACTTGGTACCCCAAAAAAGGGAGTGGACATCGGCAAACAAAGATACACCAACACTTATTACTTTTTTTTTTAACATTGAATTTATTCATCATAAGATCAAATAACCACTTACCTTCAATTAAAACCTCATTAAAATAAAATTCATCAAACAACAAATTCAGGATAGTATAAGATATGTGGGATGTACACAAAAATATGCTGTTGCCCCAACCCTGTGGAATGACCCTGCTGCAACAGACAGTCCCACATAGGTAAGGGCCTATGAGTGATTGTAGGTGATTCTCTCGGTATGTCACAAGGTTGATGATCAGCGAGGTTCATGTACATATCTATAGTGAAATGCTGGTGGCTAGAAGTTGGTGTTGGTGGTTGTAATAAACATACCACAGATGAATTTATTGTGGATCTGATTTTGGAGCATAACTTGGGGTTACTGCCTATTTCTATCATGTCTGTGAAAATCCATCAAATAGGTCTAGATCTTGATTAGTAGATCTAATATTGATAAGAATTAGAGAGAGAAAAAGAGAGAGAGAAAAAGAAAGGAAGATCTAGATCTACATTAACCTTGCATATGTGTGAGTGGATCTAGATCTGTTTTTCTCCTAGACGTGTACTACTCTAGCCTCGAGGCAAAATTCTACTGCAAGAACAGGTCGACTAAATTTCAAATGAATAATATTGCAGGACCTGTTGGGAGCTTCATTTTGGGATGGAAGCAACGTCAGCAATCATGCGAGGGAGCGAAGCATGCAAGCATATTTTTTTTATAGATTTTTTTTTTTTTTTTTTTTTTAGTAGGCCTAATAGTGTTGCCTTTCATGAATAATGTTTTATATTCAAGTAAAGTAAAGTCAGTTGCATCATGTTATTTATGTTAATTTGTTTAGGCATGTACATGTGTAGCTCCTTTGTAGGACAACATACATGTAGATCAGTTGAGATCAATTTTGCTCAAAAAACTTATTCCATTGGTCATACCGGCACATTGCATTTTTTTAAAGACACATTTTCTATGCTGTTTGGAATCTTTGGATCAATATTGCCTAACTTGGCATGGACTTTTTATACTGTAACTCATATGACACCATTAGCATGGTGCAGGCTAAATACATGTATACACATCGGTCTGGCCATGTTAGGCGCAGGCAAGACAGTGCATGCTGTTTGACTTGTTTTAAAGATAGAGTTCTGGGGCCCGTTGCACAAAACTTGCGTTTGAACGCAACTCGGAAAATCAAACGCAACTTTATTTTCAGCCAATCAGAAGTGCGAGTTAAGGACTTGCGTTTGATTTTTAGGAGTTGCGATTAAACGCAAGTTTTGTGCAGCGGGCCCCTGGTCGTGCAATTACATTGTGAAAGAAACTGTCTCAAAGGAATTGGGAAAGGTTGACCATGTCTACATAAGAATTGTCTTATACTGTGTTGCTATTTGTAGTCATACTTTGAATATACATGTAAGAGCATTTGAAGAGCAATCATTTTCAGTGGATGTTTCTACTATGATGTTCTTCCAAACTGACATAAAAGGAATGAGAGAGCTCACAAATTATTTTTCACCTTTCCCAGAACTCAAGATTCCCTTTATAGATTGACTTTACATTGATACATGATCAACCACCTAGTACCTCCATGGATCCAAAAGTTAGCAAATTTGAGAGAGAAATAATCTCCCTCTAATATCCATTTTTTGAGAGCCAACTTATATGATAATTGACATTGAAAATGGTAAAAATACATTTGTACAGACATACGTGAAATGCTAAGCTAGTTATTCCCATATTTTGAGTTGCCTGCCAGGGACAATTTGCACTGATATCCCACATCATGCTAGTCCAGGGGCTTCATTTAAGTAAAGACATGGGCATATATATGGCATAATTAGTTTGCTAGATGGCTGATGTATATTCGCCAATTTTTTTCTCTCTTTCCATAAAACAAATATAAAAGCGAGTGTGAGACAAAAAATTTGAGATTTTGAAATGTATACATGTATACTGACAGCCACAGGTACTGCATTATAGATCTATTTATAGCATTTCAATAATCGTACATTACAACATGAAAAATGACAACAGGCCCATTGCATTGCATTGTAAAGTGAGATAATATTCTTATTGGGCTGCTGTTGATATCCTGTTTAGTTGAAAAAATGATTATTTTATGTGGGGTCTACATTACATGTAATTGTACCTAAAATTAAAATGCATTTTAAAAAAACACAAATTATCATTTTTGAAAAAAATAGACCTTGAGTCCAGGGGGGTCGTTTCATCAAGTGTCTTGTCAGTGATTTTTACCAACAAATTTGCTCTCAGTCAATCAGATGCAAGGATTTCAGTAGCTTATAACAGTTATTGCAACTTGTCATTCATGACAAGTTTTATGAAACGGGGCCCTGTACATATTATTTGCACACACAGGCACTATGTAAATACTATACCAGCTTGACCCTACGAACAAGGCTTGTGTAAATACTGTGTTTTCAATTCATGTACATGTAGGTTGATCATGTAACCCAGTGACAGTGACATTGCTGTTTTATGCCAATCTTAGATCCTCAGCAGGATTTACACTTAAATTTAGAAAAAGAAACAAACAAAAAGACCACAACAAAAAAATGAGCAATCGTCTTACATGTCCTTGTAGAGGGGAAATTGCAACCTTTGTGGTTAAGTCATTGAACTCTGAGCATTGTGTGCATTTGATAAAAAGAAGTAAAATTAACACAAATACCAAATGTTTATTAATCCCTTGGCTTTAAAGTGTACCAATCACCTGAAAACATAATTTGTGTACAGCTAGAAAGTATAAAATCAACTTCAAAGAACTTTGTCTGGTATTCTATAGGTCAACAGTTAATGAGTTCGAAGGAAATAAAGGATAACAAGAAAATGCTTGCGCGGAACCGAACACAACGAGTTTGGTTCCGCGCGAGCCTTTATCTTGGCGAGCGCGTACGGGTGCATCGAGTAGTCTACTCACGAGTCGCTTTTACGCTTGTAGAGAGTGTACTTGAAATTGCATTATCTCTTTATAGAATTAATATTTGAAGCCCATATTTTGAATATACTTAAAAGTATAACGACATGAAGCCTCTAACATACAGAGCAAAATTATTTTTGGTGATATTGTAGGTACCTTTAAGGCTTGGTGACTCTACATGTGTTTCCACTATCATACAAAAAATGGTACAAGAGAATCGACTTATTTACTAAACATTTGTCTCCAAATTTAATTTGAACGAATCAACTTGTTGAGGCATTGAAATCACTTGACACCATGCAGGATTCGGCTGTTCCAAAATGCAACAGGGGGTTGCATCAGAATCAAATCACTAGACTTATCGCCTTTGAGTAGTAACCTTTCGTTTTGATAGTTAATAGTTTGGTAGTTAATTACATTTAAATCTCAAATAATTTTGATATGTACACTTAATTTTCCTAGCTTATCTCGTTTGATATTTATCTCCATGTAAAGTGCAGACTGCAGACCCTTGGTACAAAACTACAAATCCAATTTGCACAGAACTTTGTTCCCACCAAGATAAGATTACACATAGGCCTCCTTGTAGAGATCATCTTATTTGCATTTAGTACCCAAGGAGCATCTGTGTAAGGGGAAAAAATTAAAAGAACATGTGCATGTACATGTACATGTTAAAGGTATATTGACACGCTATTCGATCTAGGAAGAGATTTTTCTGCAGTGATTTTTGCAGTGATTGATGCAGTACCGGTATTACAAACTTTGTTCAGATGTTTAACCACTGATACAACGGTTCTTCAGGTTCCTAGAACAAATTTGAAGATAGAAGAGCGAAGTCTTCATTACAGTGGTGTGGTATTGTGAAATAGGTTACTGACTGAGTTTTAATCTTGTACCTGTGTTGAATCAGTGAAGAGGTATCTCCTAACATACCTATTTTGTCAACTACTGTATAAGCCATAAATTTCGCGTCCATAAATTTTCGCGAATAGGACTAACCAGACTATTTCGCGAGTGGTTGAATTCGCGGTCGGAAAATTTTCAAATCTACAAACAGCGGTGATGATGTACTTTTGCAAAGCGAAGTGGTGAATTTCTGACCAGGAGACAACAAATTCAACCGACTTCTTACAATGTATGTTGCCAATATTTTGGCATATTGTTAAATTCACGACCCACTCGCGATTCGCGAAATATATGGCGTATACAGTACTCTATCCTTTTTGTGTGCCAGTATCGATGACTTGAGTTGTGAAGCGCTCTGATGAGTTGAAAATTGGATACAGCGCTGTTCCAGAAACCATCATTGATATTGTTGTTATTATTGTTGTTAATATTATCATCATCATCATCACCATCATCATTATTGCCATCATCACCACCATCATCATTATCATCTTCATCATCTTCATCATCATCATCATCATTATCATCTTCATCAGCATCAACATCGGTATCATCATCATCATCATCATCATCATCATCATCATCATCATCATCATCATCATCATCATCATCATCATCATCATCATCATCATCATCATCATCATCATCATCATCATCATCATCATCATCATCATCATTGTGGAATTGTGGAACCTTGTTGTGGAATTGTGGAACCTCAACCTAACTCTACATGTAAATGCCTTTTGTTACAAGTTGCTGTGCTGTTTACTATATGTACATGTAGTACCCAGAGAGGGGAAGTGGTTAGTCAGTTGTCAAATGGTACTTACATGTAGAATGCAATTTTGTGATGATTTTGGAAAAATATATTTTTGGAAAGGTAATGTTCTGAATAAAACCATGAAAATTGTTTCCAACTTTTAAAGGAGAATGAAACCCTGGGGGAAAATCAATTTTAATGAAAAGAGAGGATAGAGAGAAGCAATTTTAAGAAAGTTCCATCAAAATCGGTTACGAAATGAGAAAGTTATGAAAGTTTGAAAAGTCTCAATTTACTTTCTGAAGTAAATTTTTCTCCATTTATCTCCAAAGATGCTGCTTGTTTTTTTGTGAACTCAACATATATTGAGTCAAATACATTTTCCCATGATATATCTTGAGCTAAGAAGGAGACAAGCTGCACCTTGAGAGATGATGAAGAAAATGTGAAATTTTGTGTACAAAACATATTGAGAGATATACTATTAAACATGCCATTTTGAAGCAACACTGCCAATGTGAGGATTGCAATGGAAAGTAAATTGAGACTGTTCAAACTTTCATAACTTTTTCATTTCGTAACCGATTTTGATGGAACTTTTTTTTTTTAAATTGCTCCTCTCTATCCTCTCTTTTCATTAAAATAGATATTTCCCCAGGGTTTCATTCTCCTTTAACATGGGTTTAAACTTACTTCTTTTCAGACATGTTTTCAAAGTGGATTTGGGACTTTTTTTAATGATTTTTGAATTATTATGTCTAAGTATTATTTTTGCTGCATTAGGGAAGTGAAGTCCTAACCTATTTATAGGAATATTATTGCAGATGATTTTCACATACTAATAGATGAGTTTTTCTAAGACCTGTAGGAAAGCTGTGTAAACCCAGTCTACACATGTATATGTACATCTAGGCATGAAAGTGTTAGGCAGGGTGTTTCCTCTATAAAGTTGGAGAAGACAAACTTGTTTTGCTCCTGCATGCCCCCTCAAAAACAACAAAATTATTGCATTTCATAAATTTTGAAGTAAATGGATGCAGTGCTGTACAAAATCTCTTTGTATACCGTATTTGCCCAAAGTGAGGGAGGGCGGTAAGAGAGAGGGGTCAAACAAAATCAATTTTGCCGCCCCAACCCCTCCACAAGACACTACAGAATGATTTATCACTACAACGATGCATAAGTTTTCGAGTACAGTATGTGTACAAAGTACTCTAGATTGCAAAATTTCAATTACGAAGAGATCATTATTTTGTATCTCTCGATCGCTTCACTCTCGATCATGATGACACATGTACATAATAGAAACTCTAAAAAAAGGTCGGCCTATGCTCTATCTTCTGTGAATTCACAAGTTTGAAGTTTGCCAGTAATTTTCCTTTGTGTTTAAAAGTACTCTTGAATGCAAAAATTTCAACACCACATGCATTTTTTCATTCACAAAGTTATTCAAAATTATGTATGTTTCTTTCTTTCCTGGGGACCTAGTAACGAGGTATTCCATTAACCTGTTATTAATGAATGAACTACAATACTTGGAATCCAGTTTGCATACATTAATTGTTGCTATGTCTGACAAGCCTCTGACAAGCAGGTTGTCAAGAACAACCTTTGATTTAAAAGTATGCCTAAAATTTGAATGCATTTGTGAACAGGTCTATTGTCGCCAAAGCATGTACATTACATGTATGGTAAAAGTACAGCTAAAATGTAGCTGTCTTTCATTGCATTGTTTTTTTCTAACTTGCAGCTCTCAGTCTGGCATCATGGAAAACCCAATCATTGTCTTTGCCCTTCTTCTTTGGACCATTTTGAAGATTTTTTTCTGGAACTTTGTTGGTTTCATTGACAACATCATCCCTGCTACTTGGAAACCCCAGAAAGATGTCAGCAAGGAAATTGTACTCGTCACCGGAGGCGGGATGGGCATTGGACGACTGATGAGCCTGACGTTCGCTAAGCTAGGCTCCACGATTGTCATTTGGGACATCAACGGTGAAGCTGCCCAAGGAGTGGTCAAAGAAATTAGGTAGAATATATGAGAAAGATAGGAAGAGAGGGAGATATATAGAAAGAGAGGAAATGAGAGATAGGGAGGGAATAAGAGAGGAAGGAAGGACGTGAGGGAAGGAGGGAGGGAGGGGGATAGAAAAAAAAATCATTACCTCTTTTATATTTTGTCAATGCAATGTATCTGTAATAGTTGACAGTATGCAGAAAAAAAAGATGTCAGACAAACATTTTTTCTTTTCAAATATGATTTCATATGGCTTATAATGTGAAAGCATTCAGTAACATACATGTGCTGGGAACTGAAATTAATGCGAAATAGTTGCCTGTTCTAGAAACTCTTTTCATGTATACCTCATTCACCTTGCCAAACCAACTCCAAACTGACCCCAAAGCAACTGCTTCATGGCTTTTGGAGGTAATCTAATTTTTTGTTTGATGTGGTGTCAGTCATGTTGATGTGACTAGTAGGGTATTACCCCCAAGCTTTGAGATTTCTCTGTTCATCCATGCTGCATTGCAGAGGAACAGGGGGCAAAGCCTACAGCTACGTGGTGGACTGCTGCGACAACGAGGCCGTCTACAGGACTGCGGACAAAGTGAGGGAAGATGTCGGTCACGTGACCATCCTCATCAACAATGCAGGCATCGTTTCCGGGAAGAAGCTCCTCCAGTGCCCAGATCGCCTCATCAAGAAAACCATGGATCTGAACATCAATGCCCATTTCTGGGTAAATTAACTCTCGCCGCTCTGGTGTCACATATCCATGACAAACAATCACAAATTTGCCCCACCTAACATAAATTGGTGGTCAGTTTATATCAATGTTTAGAGTATGAATCAAGCATTCTGATTATTCAATGATTAATATAGTTATTAATATTAATAATCATATATGCTACCATACACATTTTTGGAGAAAATGCAAGATTTTTTAATGGATTTTTACTCACTTTGTTCATTAAACTAACAGTAAACAAATGAGAAACAAAACAAAAACACTAATAGACCAAAAGGACACTGTTTTACATTGATTTTAGTCAAACTGCAGAAAGTTAGCTTTGCATCAAAAGTTAATATATTATTAAAAGTAGGTCTTTTTGTATAATTCATACCACCATATAAAACCTTTGTTGGATGGAATTTTTGGGATGGTTTTCACTTTTTTTTCCAGGTTTAAGTGGAAGAAGTAAGTTCACAAATTTATGGAGTGCCAAGTGCCGACCTCTTCTTACCTAGAAAATTACCATATTTCTGTAATTAATTGAACCTATGAAATTATTTCAACATCAAATAAATTTTTCATTTTCATATTATGACTGGATACATTTTTCTGCCTCCACCCACCGTAAGTGGTGCCAGAGGTACTACGTTTCTGGTCGTCTGTCCGTCCCATTTTCTAGTGGCATGAGTGTTGGGCACAAACGCTTCAGCTATTTTTCATCATATTTCAAATATGGGGGCATTTGAAGAGCATTCCTTTTCAGGGGACATTTCTAATGATGATGTTCTTCTAAACTGACATGAGAGGAATGAGAAAGCTCACAAATTGTTTTTTACCATTCCCACAATGCAAGCTTCCCGTTAACTGTTACCTCGTATGTTTAAATCATTTTGTGACTCTTGGTAGGAAGTCCTTGAGTTCTAGACACATCAGCCCATATCACGCTGGG
Organism: Heliocidaris tuberculata; assembly: GCA_025618425.1. Classification (NCBI taxonomy): domain Eukaryota; kingdom Metazoa; phylum Echinodermata; class Echinoidea; order Camarodonta; family Echinometridae; genus Heliocidaris; species Heliocidaris tuberculata. Next base: position 37,198,039 of record CM046835.1, on the reverse strand, counting down.
TACAAACTGCTGTTCCGGGGACCTGTTTCATAAAACTTGTTATCAGTGACAAGTTGCAACAACTGTTATAAGCTACTGAAATCCTTGTATATGATTGGCTGAGAGCAAACAGTCAGTCCGCAGCCAGTGCGTTAATGAACCAAAATGCTGATTCTAGCGGAGATTTCCTTTTCACTGGATATCGAGTCTCGCGAAACGAGATAGCGTGATATTTGGCGAGATATTTGCAAGGGGTCAGGAAGGTATCTCTCAAATGAAAATAATGCAGAAATTGTTCGGCTATGGTCAAGGAACTTCTCCTTGACATTCTCCTTGACATTCTTTTGGTATATAACATGACTATATTCGATCGGATTTGGATATCTTTGAAATTTCGGACTTTTTGTGGAGGAATTTTAGCCTCTATTTGCTTCCTGCGAACTCCTGACTGGTATAAAGTTTTAAAATCTAAATGATGTCGAAGATCGTTGAGTGGGATTATTGGTGCTAACAGTGAATTAAAAATCATTTTGCAGCAAAATCTGGCTTTATTTCAACTGTTTTCCAAACAAAATACCCTGTGAAAGCCACTGAGGGGGTGAACGTCCGCTACGCTACCCCGGTGCAACGGGGTGGCATGCTCCCAGTCGCTGCTGTGGTTAGTTACTTCAGTCCCGTCGAACATTCACTGTTGCAGTAGCATAAAAGGTACACCAAAATCAATGTAAGGAGGATATAATTCATCAACAATCGCCAACTTACCACTTATTTTAGGACTGTTTTAGTTTTCTCTGCTGCAAAATTTGGGTTTCCAAGTTGAAAATGAAGTATTAACAAATATTTTCCCCTCCCTCATGAATGACCTATTGGAGAAATATCACCGCTAACTCACACAAAACTTATCAGCAATGCAGGGGTACACAGTATTGTAATTTACATGTACAATGTGTCAAGGAGTTATCACAGAACAAATTCAGCCCGCTACTTGTGCTTATAATGTATTTGATCACACCTACGTGTGTGTAGGCATACGAGTGGATGGACATACCGTAGTACATCCATGTGCACTAAGGTCCTTCGGTCGTTTCGAGCAGACAACGCTTTGTGTGACGTACTGGTGAGCGGACCAATCATGTTGCGTCATTCAGCACAATTTTATTTGGGATGGGAAATAATCTGTATCATGCTTGCAATTGCCAAACTCCTGACTGGTATAAAAGCTAAATCCTCAGGTTTTTAGTCAGTTCTGGAAGAGTATTTCTTCACGATTCTAATGATCTAATCATCTAAGCAATTTCTTGCAGCAAGATATCTGATCAATATCTTTTCACCCTTTTTCGTCAAGGTTACGTTGTTCATTTTAAATGGTAAATGGGCTATTCATTTTTAAAAGTCTTCTATGTCAAACTGCTAAGCTTGAAGTTGAAATTAGTAGAATTATCATTCCTCTTTCATTTGTGACACTTATCGTAAAAATCCGTTCAGAAACAACGGAGTCATTGGCAACTCTCTACCGTACCCTTCTGCTCATGAATATTCATAATTCTCGCCCCGGCTGCCGTGAATACGAGTTCCGCAGAAGAAGTGCTTTTCGCACGGGCTGCGGACTGACTGCAAATTTGTCAGTAAAAATCACCGACAAGACACTTGATGAAACGCCCCCCTGATAAGACAAGGGTTGTTGCCAAAGTATAAAGTCCTAGGCTCTGATAATCTTATGATCTGGCACATTTGGAGTCATGAAAGTTGTGTAAACAAACTTAAAGGTAATAAGCAGTAGTGGTAGCAAAATGAAAGTTGGCATGAAACTGCTCAAATATAGTCTCATATTGTTCGGCTTCAATAAAGAGATACATGAGTGAGATAATCCGGTATTCTATTCATGATTTCCGGTGATTTTCAGTAAAATAATTCAAATGATTGAATATCAACGGTTACCTTATACCCTCGCTAAGGACCACCTACCCCGACGCTCCCTGCTCAACGGCGCATAGCGGTTCGCACACACTTGTTACACACACTGTTTTCACATCAAATTACAAGCGCGGTACCGCGCTTGTAATTCGATGTTTATTTTTTTGGACATTTTAGCCATTTCTAAACCATTTTTCTTCAAACAAACGTCTCCTATGTTCGAAATTAATCATTTCACAACAGTATATGTAATAATTTCCATTCCAGCTGACAAAGTAGTTAAATATCCAAAGCGCCACCTTTCCCACTACTGTACGATACCTTTAAAGGGAAATCCAACCTTAATAGCAAGTTGCTCTGAAAGAAAGAAGAAAAATCAGAGAAGCAGACTGGTGAAAGTTTGAACGAAATTGGACAAGCAATGAGAAAGTTCTGAATTTTTGAAAGTTGTAATCACTATGCATATGGGAATTTCAAATTGGCCGAATAGGTAGTGTCACTATGATGTAGCTGTGGACAACTCCCCCATTTGCTCTAACACACAAAATGACTAAAATGTCACTTTTTTTCAAAATGCATTACTCAGTAGGATATTTTCTTTCATGAGGACCTATATAACAATATGCTATCTCCAATATATTTTAAGTACTGCCCCGAGGGTAAAAACGCCTTGAAGAAAACCGCAAATTAATGATATTTTTGTGTACGACAAATGGGAGAGTTGTCCACAAAAATGTCACATTTGACTAACCAAATTGCCAATTTGAGATTCACATAGATGTAGTGATCTCATTTTTCAAACATCCATAACTTTCTTAGTCATTGTCTGATTTCTTTCAAACTTTCACCATCCTGTTTTTCTTATTTTTCTGCTTTCACACAAATCATCTTATTACAAAGGTTGGATTGCCCTTTAACCCTTTCGAGACAATTGACCACATTTTGTGGTTTGGCTCAATAACTTTTGATTCAGAGCTCTAAAAAATATACCAGATGCATGAGTAGAAAGAGCAAAAATTTCTACACATCCTACGTCCATTTTTGTTGCATGACCCTATTGCATTTGATGCCAGGAATTTTAAAAATGAGAATAACCTTTAAAATCTTTAAATTGGCAACACCTTGAGCGATTCAAAATCATTGTTTTTTATCAAATTGGCAATTTTTAAAACTTTTCCACAAAGTCGTAACCATGTATATTGTTTTCAAAGACATTACACCTTATTAGAACCATGTAGCACTAAGAGAAAAATATTATTGTTGCCAATTTGAAGAACAAAATGTGATCAATTTAGCCCTTAAATAATTCCTGTCCTGAAAGGGTTAAATACCAGTAGTCTCTATCACTTATAGACCACACGTACATGTAGTTGTAATAAACATACATGTACATGTACCTCAGCATGAGAATATTATTCAGGTGCTTGTAGATATAATAAACATTTAGATGTTCCTTACCGTACTGACATCTCAAAGAAGTCAAAGTGTGAATTTATAGCATTGGCATACTATTCAATTCAATTCAATTCACACATTTATTAGGCAAAATAAAATCACATTTTGTTTTTAAAAAAATAAATACAATGATAAAAGATATGCCAGGATTGCTAAAAAAGTTAAAAACTTGTAAAAAAGCAACCCCTTATTACAATACAAAAATTACAAAACAATAGAACAATAGAAATAATAAATACACATAAAAATATACATAAATACACATAGAACAAATAATATAACCAAAAATTCAAACAAATAAAACAATTGATGTGGTGACAAAATGCGTATAAAATATATAAAATTGCACTGAGTCAGGCATGATAAGTGGCAAGTATAGATCTTTTTACATCTCTCTTAAAAATATTGAACCTTCTTTCACCCTTTAAATTATGTTGTAATGAATTCCATTTGAGTGGCCTTTGATATCTGATAGATTTATTAATCAAAAAAGCGTTTGTGAATTTTGGTAAATGGTAGTCATCTTTTCGCCTGGTATTGAGTGAATGTATATCTGAGTTGAAACTCCGAAAAAAAAACCAAAAAAAGTCTTTTTTTTTTATATACATGTACAGTTAACCTTGCATATTAAACTTGAAGTCACATAAGCCGAACTTTCTCTAAGTCAAATCAATGTTTTTTTACAAAACTTTGCAAAATATGTGTTATTTACATTTCCTAAGTCGAATTTTGCATAAGTCCAACTATTTTTTGTTGTCCCAATAGATTCGACTTTTACAAAGTTAATTGTATTTACACTATGCTTGTGCCTTCCCTTACTCAAGAGCCTTCACAATCAAACCACATTACTTCTGGGTCCCGTTTCATAATAATCAAATATACCTTGCACTGAGAGGCTCCAGTTGAAATTATGGATTCCCTGAGGTGCCTGGCATAGCACTATGCCAGTCACCGAAGAATCCATAATTTCAACTGGTTCCTCAAAAAGAGTGTATGGTATGTTTGATTTATATCCTAGATCTACAAGAGTATGCCTAGATGGATACAAAATAAATAAAAACTAAATGTAGAATCAGAGTAGACCTACATACACTGAGAGGCTCGTCACGCACAAACATTATCGCGATATCGATAGCTTCGAAATATCCAGAATAACAAAAAAGTGACATTAACTATGACAGTCACAGAAGAATCCATAATTTCAACTGGTGCCTCGAAAAGAGTGTATGGTATATTTGATTTATATCCTAGATCTACAAGAGCAAGCCCAGATACAAAATAAAAACTAAATGTAGAATCAGAGTAGACCTACATACACTGAGAGGCTTGTCACGCACAAACATTATCGCAATATCGATAGCTTCAAAATATCCAGAATAACAAAAAAGTGACATCAATATCGGTATAGCAAAAAAAATATACGGAGGTCTGACGTCACGCGATATCCATTTTTTTTCTTAATGGTAAAAGTATTTTATGTCACGTGAGACATTTCTGGCCAGTCCTTGCACGAGAATTTTATGATGTAGGATATAGAACTTGTTACCAGTAACAACTGCCACATTTCTATGACAAATTTGCTCCCAGCCAATCAGATGCAAGGATTTCAGTGCCTTATAACAACTATCATAACTTGTTATTGAGAACAAGTTTTATGAAACGGGGCCCTGATGGTGTACAATGATTGTATACATTCTTTTTAATATCTTCTCTCAAGACGCTGAAAGCCTTCCTACCTCACATGTTGGAGAAGAACCATGGTCACATCGTAACCATCGCTTCGCTGGCTGGTCACCTCGGCGTGAGCGGCCTGGTGGACTACTGTGCCAGTAAATTTGCGGCCGTCGGATTGGATGACGCCCTCTACCACGAGCTGGAGTACTCGGGAAAGACGGGTGTGAAGTGCACAGTGGTGTGCCCCTTCTACATCAAGACAGGCATGTTTGATGGAGTCAAAGCAAAGTGAGTCTTGATCAAAATTGCATGAGATTTGTAAACCATAGCACAGGACGACCATAGCATTTCAGAGTTTTCCAAAGGTCTAAATGAATCAGCTTTTAATACCTCCCTAAGTTGGCACCAATTATTTTAATTTTCCACTCTTACATAGTTTAAGATGAATCAAAATGTGTATTAAATGAACCATTGTGAACGAAAATTGAATGCTTATTTTTAATTCAATTGTTCTTATTCACGAATGGCACAATGTACTGCAACAGGAATGGACTCAAAATTAATAGCAATCTTTGCTCTTTTTGCTCATGTATTTTGTGTAAATTAAAGCATTCTTTATCAAAAGACGATGCAAGAACGTCACTAAATGATGACACTAAACTGCTAAAGGTTTGAAAGAAAGGCCTAGATCTACTACCAAAAATCTTTCCTGCTTTTGGCTATGTTGTCGCCCATCAATACTGCCTATTTCTCTCAGAAGTAAAAAAATGAGATACTGGGTTAAGCTCGGTCCCAGTCAGTCAAGTTTAAAACTGCTTTAGACTTTGTTGAATTCTAATAGCCCCACCCTACCAGTTATTTTGCAGTTTAAAGCTCATGTCCAGTTTTAGTAGCAAAACTGAAACTGGAAAGAAATGTCTCATATTGTCCTCCTTGTATCAAAAGACACATGTACGAGATCATTTGGTGTTCCAACCGTGATTTCCGACAAAATTTTAGTGTAAATATCTGTAAGGAACATTTGATGACAGCTTTTTACTGACCTACGCTAAGACCCTTCCAATCGGACAGCCCCTCCGTGCACTATCCCAATGCTGCACCTGGAGTGTAACATATTCGTACACACAACAATTCTCATAGGTTTGACACGTGTGTAGTGCATGTGTAGTACACGTTGCTGTTTTTGGAGTTAACATCCCTGGGACAGGTATGTCACTTATTTTTCACCTCTCATTAGTTCAATATCTCACTTGAGAAAAAAACTTCACAGCAGCTTAGCATTGCTTGTATCTTGCTATTTATCGTCTAAAATCAAAGAAATCTAACAAAAAAGTTTTTGAGAGCTTACCTAAACTATGCATTATCTTTAAAGATCCTGTTGCTTTTTCTCTCTATTCAGACGATCCATCGCGGTAGACTTACTAGAGCCGGAATACGCTGTAGAGAGGATAACGCTCGCTATCAGAACAAACCAACGGGTCCTCATCCTACCCAGGGCCCTCTACTTCTTTCCTGGACTCAAAAAGTAAGTTATCCTCCCTAAAACAACTCTGAGCAACACATTTAGTATTGTATACACAGAATTGACCTGAGTTTATGTATGGGAATCATCATCCCAAGTTTGCGCTGTATTATATTGTGCGCATTCTTTGGAATCATTTCAATTTCAAACTCACATTCTAGACTTAAAATATCAATTTACCAGCCACATATTTCATTTGACTGTATTAATGCTATCTAATTAATTATTCAATGCAATTTGATATCTACAGCATACATATTAACTAGGTATTTCCATATTGTCATTAATATTATTTATGTCATAGACTCTGTCATTGTCACAGGAGTACATTATTACTCCTTTTTTATTTTTATTTTTTGCAATTCAGTCAATTTATATTTTAGGCAAAAACCACATTATTGTTTCTTAGAGGTATATTTACATCTTTCTGTTCATGATATCATATAAGATAATCAAACTGTTTTGTTCTTGTTTTTTTATTTTTTTTATTTGCAAGCTATATTTCTGTTAAGTACATGTATAATTGGTGAACAACATATTTAAGGAGGATAATTGTTCTTTCTCTTCATAAGATAACTCATATATATTTATCTATCTCATAATGTTCTATTAATGAAACAAATTTATATATGAATTTATGCAAGATTTTAATCTACTAGTATGTGAATTTATTCATCATATTCACATTACAAATTTATAATAATTTTCAAGCATGTGCATTTTCATTGATTATATATATTTTTTTATGTTTAACCGTAAATCTTTTGCTATTCAGATACAAGCTGTGATGAAATGATAATAAAACCTTCCTTTCGATACTTTGTATGCTGTGCAAATGCAGCAGCATCACCATTGATAGGGGGGCATCCTCTTTACAAAATATTTGTTGACAAAAGTGGTTTGTAAATAATATCTTCAAATTTCGATATCAGTTGGGATATTTTTAAACCTTGTGAGCAAATTTCAATATGTAACAATCCCCCCCCCCCTTTTTTTTTCTTTTTTTAATGTTTTAGTTTTCTATTTGTGAAATTGTTGTCCATTTGAGGCGCAGTGAAATTTGCTTGCTTGTTCTAACGGGAATGATTAGCAATCTTTTTCTTTGATTTAGAGGCACAAGATTTAGCTCGTTATAGCCGATATTTCGTTATAGCCAACCTCACTATAAAATTAAAGGTTGGTGCTGCCATAGAATTACACGCAAATAAATTTGGGACCGTTATAGCCGACCTTGTTATGTCGAGTTTCCCCTGTAGTGTATTGCTAACTTTCTTCAGCTCAGTAAAATTTCATGAACTAGAAGAATCCTGGAAAGGACGATTCCTTGAACCACATAGGACTTTTTCCGTAGAAATAGAAAAATCTCTTCATATATGGTCATTGACTAATTGTAGTGATACGCAAAAGAACCATTAGTCAACTCAGTGGTGTCAGTGGTCATATCAAAAATATTTTTCATTTTGGGATGAAATAAGTAAATAAAAGATTAATGTCATACGAGAGAATATCACAGAACTGCCCAAAACCTCCTAACTAGTTAACACCATAATAATGCTGTACATGTACATGTACATGTGATATAACACTAATATCTGTATTGCTTATACAGTTTGTGGCACCCCAAGGCAGTTACCGCCTTTTATGACCTGAACGGAAGTCAAGAGATGATGAGAACATTTAGAGGGAGACAAAAACAAGAGTAGCATTTTGTCATAGGTGCTTCTCATTTCTTTTGGTTTCTGCAGAGGTTTCAATTTGCAAATTCAGGCAAATTACAAAGTAAAATAACTGCGCTGTACCCTGAATTCTCCATTACATGCAAAGAGGCAAAATTTTCAAAGGTAGATAGTTGCATGTGAAAGGTTATGCACAGTGTTGGTCAAGGTTTAAAGATAAAGACTTTGAGTTCTGGTCAAGTGATTACATTGTGAAAGAAACTGTCTCAAAGCGATTGGGAAAGGTTGATCATGTCTTCATAAGAATTGGTGTATACTGTGAAGTTTTGGAATCATCAAAATTATTTTAAAAATTGACCCAGTCTCGCTGAAAAGCTCATGCACTGCACACAGAAATGGGTATATGGGACTGTACACACATTTTGCGTGAATGTTTGTCCTGAACACTTCAGCTATTTCTCATCATACATGTATTTCGAATATGAAGGCATTTGAAGAGTAATCCTTTTCAGGGGACATTTCTATTTATGATGTTCTTCCAAACTGACTTAAAAAGGAATGAGAAAGCTCACAAATTATTTGTTACCTTTCCCAGAACTCAACCTGCTCTTTGATAATTGATGTTTCTAAAAAAATTTTAAAGGCATCTGAATGGCCTAAGATCAGAAAGAAAAGCAGTTACCTACAAATAGCCATAGGATATTAAGAAGAAAAAAATGTTAGGTGTGATCCTATTGGACTTGGTTTTTCAGAAGTTTTAAGGTGGGGGGCATGATTGCCCCTTCTCCCCCCCCCCCCCCCCCTTGCACATATTTATAAAATCCTGTTTAAAAAACATGACTGCAGCATTCATTTGCATTAAAAAAAAAAGTTGTTTATCAATAAATTATTTTGATTTATGGGATTGGGGGGGGGGGGGGGGGGTCAAAAGATGCATAAGACTTGACAGAAAAAAAAGTCACAGAATTGAGTGATCATGAGATTTTCAACTAGTTTTCATAGTAATTGCATTATTTTCAATGAAGGGGCCCGGTCTCTTTAGCGTTGAAAAAAATAGTGTTCTCCTGTGGAAAATTCCCAGTTGTTCACTGTTTTAAAATAGATAGAAATGTCTATGAAAATAAAATGTTAGATGCACGTAAGTGTAGCCAAGATTTTTAAAAATTACAAAAACTCTTTTTTTGCTGTTTTTGTTGTAATTGTTATTGTTATTGTTGTTAACTCTTACCTTTTACCAACATTGTGCATCATCTTTTAGCCAAAATGGATTTTCTGATTCATTACAAAAACACACAAAAAAGATCTTGCTAAAGAGAAGGGGGGTATTATTTCTGCCGATCATCTTTTTAGGTCCAAAGTTGTGTCCTCCCCCTGCTGCCAAAATAACAGTTAAATTCTTCTCTGAGTTTTCCAGGTGCTACCATTTTGTCACTTCATTACAAAGTAATCATGCAAAAGACTTCATCATCAAAAAAATTGCTGTTTCCCCTCTTATCCTGTTTTTGATAATAAATTGAATCGAAGAAAGAGAGAAGAAAAATCCAAATTATTGTAAACCTGATTTATGGAAAAATTGTAAGAAAAGATCAGACACATAAATTCATAGTAAAAGACCATTCATGAAGTCACTACATGTATTTAAACTGAATGGCATGATAAGGATTGAATGATTTCTCTGTAATCTCCTTCTTCGTTCAAGCATAAAAAGAAAGTGAAATCAGTACATGCCCTGCTCGCAAAGATTGTTCTCACATTCTGTTCCAGTAGATTATTTGATCTCCGTGCATAATCATCTACTTATAATCAGTTTGTAGAAACAGGGATTTAAGAAATTGTATGCAAAAAACTATGTTTGCTCTCATTATAAAGATACATTTAGGGATTTAGCCTAGTTCTGCATCTTGAATAAGCTGTAAATGAATATCTGCTGAATCAAAAGGAGAATAATTACATGTACATCATGATCATTTTTTTTTTAAATACATAAAGATTAGTCATTATAAATGAAAATCAGGCATTGTTTGCTTCAATCAGTGCGATCATTACAACGCCTTATGAGTTTGCTCACATGTTGCGCTCCATACTGATCTCAAATGAAATGTTAAAATGCGCTAGTTTCCACTTTTGCTTTCAGGCTTCTTAAAAGAAAATAGTTTACCCAAGGTTTGAATTGACAGAAATATGGCCTTACAGAATCCCATGGGGGTGATCTGAGAAGACCAAAGCAATTTTTGCAGGTTGAAAGTATGCACTGACACATTTATTGGTCCATATTGAGTGAAATATGGCCTAATGACATCCCAGGAAAGTGGTTTGGGAGGACTGGAAAGTCTGAAACAACTTTGGAGACTGAAAGTATGCATTGACTGATTTATTACCCTTGTCCGTACATTTGTTAGAGGAGAACCTACACATTTTTTTTTTTCCTGATATTCCTCACCCTTGGTATCATCACCAAGGGCGTCATGTATTGGCGAGAAGGCTGCTTGCTGTATTGAGTCTAGCTCTGACTCTGGGTGTTCCGACACAGAAAATTTATACCAAAACGGTATAGCTATATGATAGATTTATGTGTCTGAACGCTGACTAACGAAACGTCGTATAGCGAAACATCGTATAGCGAAACTAGGGTCAGAGCATCGTTTTTCTGTGTGTGTCTGAACGTATGGTAACCATAGAATGGTATAACTGGGTGGGGCTTCACGTGAGCGCGCGAAAGGTGACCTTACCTCTCATTTCCATGGATGAGGGGTTAGCGGCGACCATAACAAAATGCGCAGTTTACTGCGCATCTATACCATGTTTTTTCTAATCGTTTGAGATATGTGTCTGAACGGTCTGTAGGCTATACAATGAAAATTTTATATGACGTTTCTTTATCGAGTTTCGGTATAAACGTTTTGTGTCTGAACAGGGGTACAGTTGGGATATCCAACCATGAAAGAAAGTTGCTTTGAACAGGGTTCCCAGCTGTCCTGGAAATCAGGGAAAACTTGGAAAAGGAATTCCCTTTTGGGATCTGCCTGTGAGATCCGTGTACTAGATTGATTGAAGTGCATACATGCCTACTGCTATCCATGTATATGTTATTCTTTTTTTTTTTTTTTTTTTCCTTAGGCAAACAAGGTGAAAGTTTTATCTACCTCATACAGTAATATGAATCTGAATCCATACATGCATATTTTGCCCTCATTCAAATGTCAGGAAATTTAGCATGTGATGGACAAAATCCTGAAAATTACTTGATTTGTATGTACCAAATCTGTGTGAAAATGCAAGTATTGTTTTATCCATGTGCTTCTTGAACCGGATGACATTCAAAAGCTGTTTGTTTTTTGCTGGGGTTTTTTTTTTCTAATTCAAATTCATTTCCTCAAATGTGCTTAGTCATTCAGTTTGCAGGATTTGGCTTGAATTTTCTTTCAGTCACATATTAGTTTCATTTTCATTATTGAAGGTAAATGGTAAGTTTTCATCCTGTAATTCAACAAGGAAATATATCATTTGTTCCTTCACTCAGGGATGCCACTTTTCATGCAAAAGCCTGAATTCAGGCCCAAGCAACTTATTTTCAGGCCATAGAAAACACATTTTTTGTGTACAAAATGGCTCATTCTAGATGATTTTCAGGCTTTCTTATCAGTTCTAAGTGGCATCTCTGTTCACTAAATACAATCAGTTTTGATGCCAGGAATTTTAAGCTTTAAAACCCTTAAATTTGGAACATGTTTAGAGGTTCCAAATCTGTATTTTGATGAAAGTTGGCAATTGATTATCTTTAAGATGTAGTTTTGGTCCATGTATATCACTTGGAGATGTATGACTTTTTATGAGAGTAATGTGCATCAAAGCAATAAAAGAAAAATATCATACTTGCCAATTTGAAGGAGAAAAGGGATCAGTGTAGCCCTTAAACAATTCCTGTCCTGACAGGGTTATCTTATGTTAATTACATGTTTCTAACTTTCTTTCTTTCTACACCAGTCTTTGGCATCCTAAGGCTGTCCAAGCGGTTTATGATGCGAACGGAATACAAGAAATGATGAACACTTTTGTTGGACGGACGAAGAAAGATTGATTCCTCAACTACTACTAATTTCCAAGAGATGAATATATAAAAAGAGGCCAGAATTCACGAAGGAGGTTTATCTTTAAGGTGAGGTTGAGTTCTGGTCAAGAAACTCTCTGGAAGCAGTTGGAAAAGGTAGTAAATATGCATTGGAGCCTGATCGGTTAGTCACGGACGGACATTTGACAAATTTTGAAAGTTTGAAGGCCTGTAGAAAATAAGTATTTAATTGAACAGAGCTATTTTACGTTTCATTGTCATGGGGATCACTGAAGGAGTTGAAATTTGATCGAATTTGGTTGCAATGGCTGCCTACTGAAATTATAATCCACAAAATATTCACTGTCACGGACGGACGAAATGCCTACTCTTAACCGATCAGGCTCATTGGTGTGTACTGTGAAGTTTTGGAATAATCAAAATGATGCGAAATGGACTCAATTTTACTGAAAATCACATACACTGCATTCAGGAATATGTATGTGGGACTACACACACACACACACACACAGAGGTCTGGTCTCATCTTTTCAGCTATTCCTTGTCATATTTTGAGTATGAGAGCATTAAAAGAGCAATCTTTTTCAGGGGAAATTTCTTCTATGATATTCTTCCAAACTGTCATAAAAAAAGAAAGAGAAACCAATCATCTTTTACTTTCCCAGAACTCAACCTTTTCTTTAAACCACGGGTTAAACCTCCATAAACCATGCTTTAAACCTCCATAAACCATGGCTTAAACCTCCATAAACTATGGCTTAAACCTCCACAAACCATGGTTTAAACCTCCATAAACGTTGTGGGTGCACATCCTCCTGTCCAAAGAAAGGGCAATAATACCCTTATATATCGTCTGTTTGGACCCAGAAGGGCATTACATCATATACATTAAGACAGAGTTGACACCCTTCAGGCTCTCAACAGACGATATGGCTAGTTACATTTATATTAGTCCACAATGGGGTTCAAACCATGATTTCCATCCTGGAGGTGTCGTGGTATAGTGGTTCTTTCACTTGACTCTCTATCCAGGGGTTGAGGGTTGGAACCCCAGCCCGGCACTAACGGACATGAGCGCTGAATAAGAAGCCACCATTATTATTATTTTATTATTAGATAAACTCTGGTTTGAATTATAAACTCCTTCATGAATTTGCGCTATTGATATTTTTAAGCTGCTGGCTGTTATTTGTGTGATATAGTTCCTGTAATCTTTCAGTCGTATTCTTTCTTCATCTGAATCGTTCCATCTTTCACAAGGGTTTGTCTTTAGATACCTCAGAATATGAATTGTTAGCAAATACATGTTACTTTCAAAACTGTTATATTATATATTATTAGAGACACAAAGATGACAATGGTCACAATCTGATTTTAGATTGAGCATAATCGAACCATATGGAATGTCTCTAGATTTTTTAAATAATGAGATACATGTTCATGTAAATTATAGTTGGTGAGATGAGATTTTGTAATGGATGCCGTATGTATATTTTTTAATGAGCAAAGTTCTTAGAATGACAAAACTAGTATTCATATTTTCATTACAGCTTTGTAGTTTGTAGTTTCATGCTGCAATTAAGTTGAGATTAATTCCATGTGTGTAAAAGCAATATCAGCCTTGGCAGTTGGATTTTCAACCATTTTCATTATTTTATGTGTTTGTTTTTTTTTTACTTGTAACAAGTCCTTTCATTGTATAGATAATGATAAAAGTGATCATGATATGCCTTTTAGAAATGATTATATAATTATACTCAGGTTGGTAGTCTGAAATATAATGATGATCGGACTTTCTGCCATTTAACATTGTCTGCCATTACCAATAGTACTTAAGATGATAAAATACTTATTATTAATACTTATAATGTACTTAATGATAAAACTGATCATGATATGCCTTTTAGAAATGACTATATAATTATACTCAGGTTGATAGTCTGGAATATGATGATCAGACTTTCTGCCATTTAGCATTGTCTGCAGTTACCAAAAGTACTTAAGATTAAATTTGTAAGTTATAGATAAAGCATATATATATATATATATATATATATATATATAAAGGTAAGTCTGCTAACACATATCTTATTAATTAGTGATCAAGACTAATGTTTCTTCATTTTTGTGAATTCTTGCAATAATTGCATCCTTGGTCAGTCATAAATACATGTACCCTAGTTTTATATCTTTTTGTGTTTAATTTCCAAATGATATCATTTTAAATATATCAATCTTTCTTTATTATTTACATTCCTCTAGTCTTCCTCCCCCTTTCTGCTTCTTTCCATTTTCTTAATTCTCATGATTGCTTTCTTTCTTCTCTTCCTTCAAGACTACATTTCCTTTGTTGACAGAACCAGGGTCCCGTTTAAAAAAACTTGTAATCAGTAACAACTGCCACATTTCTATGACAAATTTGCTTTCAGCCAATCAGATGCAAGGATTTCTGTAGCTTAATAGCAACTATCGTAACTTGTTGTTGATAACAAGTTTTATGAAAACGGGGCCCAGGTGGGCATTAACTTGCATCCTTTTACACAGATTTAGTGCCCTTCTGGCTCTCACCAAACAATTTCAAGAAGCAAATTCTCATCATATTGTACTCCAATAATCACCCTGCCAAAATGATTAATTTCCATGAAGTGTGTCTGGTGATTTTCTTATATACATTATTACTTGTAATCACGATCTGTGTGCCTTACATAATGTGAATGAAATTCCAATAAGTATATCATGAATTTGTATTGTTTTCAATTTCTGAATATATATTTTTGTGAGATATATTATGGAAGTATTGAATAGATGTCACATGACTAGTTGAGGGTTCAAAAAGATCTAGATGATGCTTATCAGAGATGAATTTGAATGAGATTACCCCCTCCCCCCCCCCCCCCCCCATTTCCCCCCTCCACCCACTTATATATTACCCCTTGGCTACAGAAAAGTAGAAGAAATCTATAAAATAATATAAATCTACATATATATATATAGGGATATTACAACTGTACTAGTGTTCAGAATGTTTTATTATTGTTTGCCTTTGACCCATCCAGTGTGGCTCAGTGGGAGGTGATATATAGCAATGGAGGGAAACAGAAAGAGAAAGAAAAGGGTGGGAGAGAGAGAGAGAGGGAGAGAGACTGATGTGGGGGGGGGGGGGACAGGGAAAGGGAGGGAGGGGGAGAAAGAGACAAAGGGGACAGAGAAAGAGAAGGGGGATAGATAGAAAGGGAGAGGGGAGAGAGGGAGAAAGAGAGGCAGGGAGGGAAAGAGAAGGGGGATATATATATATATAGACGGGGAGAGGGAAAAGACAAGGAGAGGGGAATTAGGAAGGGGAAATACCAACGATGTGTGGCAATGTATGGTAAAATCGTGTGTAAAAAGGTGATGACATAGAAAAAACTACAGCTTATATAAGCGTTGCTTGATATGCTTGCAGTCCAGACTCCAGAAACCCGTATTTCGTAAAGTAGAAAGCAGGATGACTTGTGAGAAAGAGAAAGGTAAAAAAAAAGTGTACAAAATAAGAAACAAAACCTGACTGGGAGGGGACGGGGGCGGGGGGCGGAGCAGTGACTCGGAGGTGTGAAAATGCAAACGAACAGAAATCTGTAGCTTTAGTATTTCATCTTGTTCATCGTTACTTCCATACCATTTCTCCTTTTCTCTCTCCCTAACTCTCTCTCTCTCTCTTTCTCTCTCTCTCTCTCTCTCTCTCTCTCTCTTTCTCTTGATTTCATTCTTTCTTTTCTTTCTTTTTCTTTTCTCCTCTTTATTGGTTTCCTTCCTTCTTTTTTTCTTCGTTCGTTTCCCTTTCTTCCTCACTTCCTTTTATTTTCTGTCTTCTCACTTTCATCTTTCCATCTTTTTTAGGCTGCCAATATAAGGAGAGGACATGTTGCCTAAGTTGGACCCTGGATCCGTTTATTGTAGGCTTTGGCTTACCCCCCCCCCCCCCCCCATCGACTCGTGCCGCCTTAGTCTGAACCTTAGAAGGCATATAATGTTTATTTTACACCTTTATAAAGTTTTAAAAATCTGCCCTCCTGTTCCACGCAAGATGGGGAAACAAGCCCTTTTAAAAAATTGCCCCTCTCCTGCTGAGTTCCCATTACTCGTCACAATATTTCCCTTCATTATCAACCCCGATCGATGGGGTACATTATTGTCTCTATGGGGTAACTCACTAGCGTATTTGAAGGGAGTAAGGGGGTCCATTTGCCCCCCTCCCCCTGGCAGATTTTCAACCATTAAAAAAAATTATAACTCACTTTTCAATCAATATAAAGCAAGTATTTCAAAGTACCTTGAAACCAAATTGCTCTTTAAAAAACCTGATATATTCTTATTTTTTCAAAAATTGTCTCGCTCGGCGACCTCGCAGAACTCTTATTTCAAGTAAACCATCTAAGTGAAGCTAATATGGTGGACTATCAAGCCAAACTTAACTAATTTATAGTCTGAATTGAAATAAAATCTTCAAACATGTATGCAATCAGTATAGCTTATATGCAAATTCACTTTAATTAAATCTGTCCTATATAACTCTTTCAATCCAAACAAAATTAGGCCAAAATTTTTGATCGCACGCAAATAGCTATGACTTCATTGTGCTATATGTTAATGACAGTACAATGCATGAAAAAAAAATAATCAGAATTTGCAAAGTATGAAAAGATGGATTAAAAGAACGTCGGACGTCTCGCCCCCCCCCCTTCCCCCTCTCCAAGGTCTAGATACGGCACTGATTGGGTAAATGTGAAGGCATTCTAATAAAAATATTTAGTGCTTTTATTTTACCCAGGGTAGCCAGTCGATTCTGTTCTCCCCGAGGGACCTGCAATCAATTACCCCGGTTTTAGCACGACATGATAACGCGTTCAATTAAGCAGCCCATGATCATGAATTTCTTCATACCGGTAACTCATTTGCTTCTCCTGGATGGCGAGTGGCAAAATGTAGATATAGTGTCTTGCCAAAAAGGATAATATACCCCGTACCCGATGGGTTTGATAATCCAGCAACTAGACAACGACACAGGGGCCGCAGAGCGTTTTTGTAAGTGGGGGGGGGGGGGGGCGGGGCTGATTTGATTTTCGAACCTTTTTGCCCCAGCCCCCCCCCCCGGTTCCGCGGCCCATGCGACACTTCCACAACGATAGAAATAGAGTATTGTTTTAAAAGAACAGGCATAAAATCGTCTAAAGAAGCCGTTTTGTTTACCTTTCTTCCTTTAAAAAAAATAATTCTGTTTTAAAAAATATTCCTTGTAGCTGACAAACAACCACTGATAAAAAAAAAAAAAAATGATAGCCCTAGCTATATCTCACTATTAGATATATGAGAAACGGCGCTCCGCAGCGCCTGGTTTCTTCGACGGTCTGTATGAAGGGCATCATAGTGAAGAATAAAGGGGCAATTTTACCTTAGGAGAGGCATTAATTTAATGGAGGGGCAGTTTGTTCACTCAGAAGGGGCCCTTTTCTAATTGCAGAAATGATCGAGGCACTTTAATGTCTTCTGGGGGGGGGGGGGGGTATCAGCCCCTTCCCCCGGTTCCGCCTCCTCTTTTTGTTCACGATGTCGATTATTATTTCAATTTTTTTGGAATGAGCCTGGTCATAATCATATAGGAGGCGCGATGGCCCAGTGGTATGGAGCAATGGTCTCGTAACAGCAGGGACTGTGCCATGTTCGAAACTCAAAGAGTGCGCTATAGCTAGTGCCCTTTGGTTCGGCATTTATTAATCCCCAATCATTATACCAAGTCCCTTGGACTCTCGCAGATAACTTAATGCCGTCTGTGCCCTATATAGTTGCTATAATAGTACAAGCACACACATGCTTTCTTCGCAGTCAGGTAATTAAAATAAACCATCAAAGAATTATTTTAATTGGTTGTATAAGTTATCAAGCCAAAGTTGAGATCGATATGCGTATCAAGAAGAAGCAAGCCGAGGTTGGTATTATATAAAAGCCAGCTTAATACATTTACTTGAACCCAGTTTTATCATTAAGTACATTATAAGTATTAATAATAAGTATTTTATCATCTTAAGTACTATTGGTAATGGCAGACAATGTTAAATGGCAGAAAGTGCGATCATCATTATATTTCAGACTTGAAAACCAGTGGGGGGGGGGGGGGAATGTTCAGATTTCAGATTTCAGATTTATATTTTATTCAGTCATTTCATTTTCATTTCATATAATTCAATTCAATTCAAGACTTTATTTCTGAGACTCAACTGCACACATGCAGAGCCAGAGGTCTATATATACATAGAACAAAATTAACAAGTTGAACAAAATAAAAGATACAAACAAATCATGTAAATCAGATGTTCTTTGTAGGTTTGCATGGTGGTACGGATAACATGAAAGGGTTTACGGTTCACCATGTGGTTAGTCCTGCAAAGGGACTGTTGGGTTAAGAGGAGGAGAAATAGAAAGAGGAGGAGGAGAAGTGGAAAGGCGAGAAAGATGGAGCGAGAGAGTAGAGTATTCTTTCTTGAAATTAGGTGAAGTCCTGAGAAGGAAACCAGAAGAGATGCGACGAGTAGAGAAGGCGATGAGGTGAGGTGAGAAGGCTCACCTCATTTCTTCTATTTCTCCTCCTCTTTACCCAACAGTCCTTTTCAGGACTATACCCACATGGTGAACCGTAAACCCCTTCATGTTAAATCATGTAAATATATAAAAGAGAATAGACCTACATGAATACACACACTGAATAATGAATGAATTTATTGAATTTATTATCATGCACAACTGAACAGGCATCAAAATCGTTTCACGGTCTCATTATAATTATAAGTAGTACAGTAAAACAGCAACTATAGATAACTTTAATAAGAACATAACGTTTGATGCATGCATGAGAGCCTGCAGGGCGTTAACTCATATTCTTTAACACGTAATAGCTAGCACCCCTCTAGTATATGACAGCAAGCAATAACATAGAAATGGAACAATAAGATTACAAGAACAAAATCCAGAATAAAAAATACACTATAACAGGTTACATGCACTGTTCTCTTTTTGCAGTTCAGATAAAATATGACATTTATAGATTATTATCATTTGTTTGTTTGTTTGTTTGTTTGTTTGTTGTTTTGTTTTGTTTTTTGTTTATAAAGTTCTGGTTTACCAAAAATTTGAATTATATACATTTGATGTTGCATCTCTTAATCTGCCCAATTGCTTTGTAGTTTGGAATAATCATTATTGTGCCTATTATACTTTGTGCATGAAACACTGAACTGAAAACTGAAAACACTGAACTGAATACATAAACTACAACATAAAAAAGAAAAAGAAGAAGAGAGAGAAAAAAGAAACAATGAATATAAAGTCTATATAATACCAAAAAAACAACAACAACAAATGTCAGCCATTTCCACCATTTGTCAGCAGTTATATAGGCTACTGAGCCAAAATTTCCAAACGTCTGAAAAGTACCTAATACTGCTAAACAATTAGGATCGACTACAAACTTAGTTTATATAGTTTTCTACCCTCTGAATGAATCTAAACATGCGATTTCTCAATACAGACTGCTGCATTAGGCTGTCGACGTTCGACTCGATCGGCAATTATATTCGACTTGCACTGATACCTGGGTACATAACTGTTATAGTCATATTTGTTATTTCAAGACCCTCGACGTGCGACGTTGATATACGCGTCATTTTGCCCCCCCCCCCCCCCATTCAAATACCCTAGCTGGCGCCGCCCCTGATCTTCTATGAACATATAGTTTTGAAATTCGACCAGCTTGATCTTTTATGACTGGCACTAAAACTACTGAAATCACACTATCTGGCAAGATAACATGAATAAAACACCTATATAGAAATATACACTTGGAAAGTCAGCTATAATCAGGCATATAACTCTCAATCTATAGAGAATTGCCGAACAATATTCGGTTCAGCAGTAAAAAAAGTGTCTATATAAACCGCAAGACTTGTTAGTAATTGTTTGATAGCTTGTTGTACATGTACTTCCTCTGAAGGAATAACCATATCAGCATTAAAAACAACATTAGTAACACCACACACTTTTTTTTTTATACTCAACGAACAATGCACCATTGTGCAATTAACAATATAAAAATAATCACAACAATTAATGATAACAACAAAACTATTAAAGTGCGTAAACATTTTCGATCATTACAAGCAAAATAAAGAGCATTAACGTTTGGGTTGTAAGAAATAACATTAACAACAGTTCTGTCGTTAGCTGAAATGAGAGTATGGAATCAAGTCCACTTTTCGAGAAGGCGGGGCACTATATAGGCGCACTATTAGCCTCAAGCTAGCTAGGCCTTTGCACAAACTTTATTCTAGCTAGCTGACAAGCCGTTTCCTCTTTATGAATAATACATTGATATGTCAGATAACTATATTATATGATATTCCTAATATGAAATACGAAGCGTCAAATTTAATTGGAAAATGCAAGGATGACATTAAAATATGTGAATTTTGCATCACATAGTTTCCACATGACGTCACCTATAACAATCCGATTTTGGTCAAGCACATGGCACCCACAATGCACTACGGTTCAAAATGTCGCCCGCTGCAGCAGCAGCTATGATTGCCAAGATGTTGTCTTAATCGGGCTGCATCGCAGTAAGTATTGATGATTGAACTCTGTAGATTTGTGAGGATGCACATGAAAATGTGATTCATCCATTATAATACATTCTTTTATTTCTTTACGTAGTATCATGACTTAAAAACGATCGCAACTTTGGATTCATACACGCTTTTTTGTTATGATCGAGTTCTGTAAACAATGGCAGCTATGTGTGGATTGCGTATGTCATTACTTGTGTGTGTATGTGTATTATGGATCACGAACGCGAATGACTCATTCGCTTAATTCGGGAGCCAAGTTCAGGTAAAGTGAGAAGACTGCATGGACGCAGTCTAAAGCTGGCTCTATTTTCCCTTTTCCGGTCAGCCGGTATTAAATTTATCTGTCAGTTTGTTGTGAAATTGAAAGTCATGCTGGAACATTCAAACTTACGTTCCTCAAAATTGGCTAAACCAGGACAAGTCGAGGTCGAGGAGACGAGGACGGGTTCACTCATTCATTGTGGCTTTTTTGTGCTTGTGCACGCACGCACTCGTACTCGCGTGCAAGGTTTATCACGCATGCATGTCGGAGGTGTGGAAAGAAGTTGGATCAAACTCAAATAGAGCTAGACTAATGTTAGTCATGTTAGTGTCTGCTACTTGCTGTTGGCACCAAAATTAGTAGATCAACACATTCACCACGTAGTCTGGTAGTGGTAGGTGGCTGGAATCTGTATAATCGTGGTTGACATGGTCGTGATGGTTGATTGAAGAAACCACTCGTTGACGTTGTTACTGTTACTGTACTGTAGCATGGGGGTCGGGCTAACTCGGGCACTAGATCTAGGGCGAACTCGGCACTACGGGAAAAGTGAGGCCGAGTTAGCCCGGAGGGTTTAAATCGATCATGAAATACCAATGTGTAAAGTTTTGTTGTGATTTCTAGCTAGAGTCTAAGTCTAAGAATACATTTATCAACCATTCTTTTTGATAGAATTGTATGAAATACTCAGATGATAATCTTGCAATTTTCTTGATGTAACATAATGTAAAAGTGACATTTTAGACAGTTTAATCACACGACACAGCTCGCAATCGCCGTGCGTAGCGTGCACTGTGTTTGCATGGACTCGGAGCGATGAGTCGGACACACATTTTGCAAAACCTCACAGTCGGTAAAAAAATGTTATCCATCAAGAATTTATGGAAGTAATATAATATAATGAAATGAATGGTTGTTAGTTTCAGTTTATGTTTGAGACATGATTAATATCTACGGAATTCGGAATTTTGCAGTCATTCATTCATCAAAATATATATCTCCAGATACGAGTCCGAGTACCAAACCCAGTCACTGAGTCAGTGAGTGCAGCGCACGGCGATTGCGAATGCGAGCTGTGAATTGTGATTAAACTGCCTAAAATGTCACTTTGATATATGATATTAGCTCAAGAAAATTGCAAGATTTTATCTTCAAAATAAGTATTTCATACAATTCTATCAAAAGAAAGGTTAAAATCGTAGACTTAGCTAGCATTTAGTAATTAAAAGGAAACCTTACGGATTGGTATTTCCGGTAGGGCCGACTTCGCCCTAGTGCCGAGTTAGCCCGCATTCTTAGCATGCACTTTCTTGCTTGCAGAGTCTATGGACGGGGAACCTGGGAATGAGGACACCAATGCATCGTGTGCATGAGATGCAATGAAGAGCTTCTGTGCTGAGTGAATAGTGGTTTCCTCAACCACGATAATGCCTCGTCATTGCTCAGACTCTAGACCACTCATTGCTCATAGCGGCAAATGCCAAAATACTATATTTTCTACCGCCTGTATGGCAAGGGGTCCTAAAGCTATGCAGCCTGCAAATACGCACAATGCGCCAAACTTTTGGTGTAGCTGAGCAACGAAAATATTTTACATTTGCCAAAAAGAATAAGTAATTTTCCTTTATTTTTGGTGATATTATCATTATTTGGCAGTAGAGGTGGCGCACAGCCAATAACGGAGACTCTCTCCCATTTGGGAGATTGTCTCTGTTATCAGAGACTTCTATAAATATTTTTGGTAGCAGATGTGGGAGACAGTCTCCCATTTGAGAGATCGATTTTCTTTGTTTACATTTGCAGCAAAGGGATTACATCGGCGCAAAATGAAAATGTGATAAGCAGATTCCTCATGAAAAATTACCCCTTTTGACGATCTACTTCAAAAATTCACCGTCTACTTTTGTTTTCATAACATTTTTTGTTATGACCCACACACAAAACAAATGGGTTTCTGACCTCAGGCAGGCAAAAATTTGGCTGGGATAAAGTGATAAACTGCCTTGCTGTTGGTGTTGTTTCTTTTATCCTTTTGTAAGCTAAGTCTCCAATATGAGAGACAGTCTCCCAAATGGGAGAGAGTCTCCGATATCGGCTGTGCTGAGCTGCCAAGCAGTACGTTTTTAACGTATTAATACGTTTTTTGGGAGTAAAATACGTCTGTATGTTTTTCTGTGTGAAAATACGTTTTTTGAAAATTCCGATAGTGGTTGTGCGAACGTGACTAGACTGGCTGTGAGAACGAGCGTATGCATGGTTGTGCCGTTTTGTTGTGCGAGCAATTCCTACACATAGAGATCCTATGCCGCGTGCGCGGGCGCACTACAGACGTTTGCACCATAGGATTGCACACAGAGAAGTGCTGCGCTGATGCACCATGTGCTGTAGTCCATGCATGGATCTGTGTGTGCGCCTATGGCCTATGCATGGTGTGTGTACGTGCTCTCGCGCTGAGCTGCACGTGTTATGGATATGCATGCTGTGTATACTGCGTGTGTGTGTGACTGTGTGTACATCGATATTGTTTGTAAAAATCTTCGATCTTCGTGTTTACGCAGATGCTTTCTCCTGCACATTTCCGTGGATTTTATCGTGGATATTACTATTAGTGAGGAATAATCATGGCATCATCGTCGAAATTGTAAAGCAAGGAAGCAAACATTCAAACCCGAGTATGCAGCAAAATGTAGCTGTATAACTGCTTCGAGACAAGACGAGTTCAGTGCCTGTTGCAAACTGTGCGGGGCTGACTTTACAATCGATAGCACAGGGAGGCAGTAACCAAATACAGATGCATTTAAAGACCAAGAAACACCTAAATGCAGTCAGTAATGTACACTGTATATGTAGTTTGCTCGAATATGTATTTTTCAAGTTATTAAACCACAATGTTGACCAGTATTTTATTTTTTACAGGCATGTGAAATTTCCGCGTTTACGCGAATTTCCGCTTTTTTAAAATCATTTTCTCGCGTCTTTTTTTCACTTTTGCGTTTTTTACTCTCTGGGTAATGAAAAACACAGTCTAGTCTCGTACCATGCTTTTTGTCAAAATATAAACGTTTTTTGAGCTGCTCATTACGAGCAAGTATTATTCATGTCTAAAAACGCCTGGTAATAGAGACTATCCAATCCGGTATTCTGGTTTCACGCTGCAGTGCGTGGCGGCCTAGCAGTGCACTGCTAAGCAGCCGTGCCGGGCCGGCTAGCAATCGAGTGGCACGGTGAAGCTCTGGGGGCGATAGCCGGTCTCGCATGTATCGCGCGGCGTTGGTCAAATTGCTTTAGCTGCTAGCTGTGTCTTCGAGTGGTACTTCGAGCGGGACTTCGAGTTCGTTTGGATAAATTTCTTCCGCGTTTCCAACACAGTTATGCACCATCTTGGTACTTGTTTTGAATTGTTTATTTACTGATGTGAACTTCACAAGAGGAACTTAAATCATGGCTTCTACTTCCAAGGATCAAAATTATGTGGAGCGGGGCTCGCGTGATGATAAGGCATCAATTGACAAGAAAGACCCTCTCGTTAAAGAGATTAATATTAGTAAACAAGAAAAGTGTAGGAAAAGCATATAGTCTGTGAGTACCATATTAAAAACTGAAGTAATTTTGAACTGTGAGTGTGAATGTTTGATACTTAATACAATAATATGTGTGTGTATTTGTGTTAGCGTGCAAATTTATGAGTGTGTCAATTATTTGTGTTTTTCAAGAAAAATATAATTATTATAATTATCTATCAAATCATAACACACCTACCCAGATACAGTTAATCCTAAGCCTGAATTTCCTCTCTTGGTATGCACCAGATTGCACAATTTCAAGTTCAAAAACTGCAAAGCTCCCTACCGTGGGAGGGGGGTGTCCCCCCTCCCACACCCTCCCCCCGCTCGGTCGCTCCGCTCCCTCACAATGTCACTAATTTATTTTCCTCTTTTTTTTTCTTACCTCACTCACATGCCTGTTTTTAAAGCATTCACATGAAACGACTTCATGCAACTGAAGGCGTTCTTATTAAAGAAATGTACAGTAGTCGCAATAGCATTTTTAAGGAAAAATAACGAAAAACATATAAAACCAGCAAAATGTGTTTTTTCACCTAAAAATATGTTTTTTCAAGCTGAATAATATGTTTTTTGAAAGTGACAGGTTGGCAGCTCTGGCTGTGCGCCTCTACTGTTTGGAAATCGGGTTAACATTCATATTATTCAGCTCCAAAATCAAGATTTGCATTCATATATTATGTATGCGTAGCTTTAGGACCCTTTCATTTTGTCGAACAAAATTTGATACCGCATCGACATCGACTCGAAAATTTATATTATCGACATTCGTCCTTCATAATCTTTTCAGCAATGTAACTTCAAAATATGTAGGGTGTAGAATCAAGATATGTAAAAGAAATTTGCATCAACCACTGAATAAAATGACTTTTTAGCCGCTAGAAACAAAGAGCGTAGCTTTAGGTCCCCCCCCCCCCCATCATACTAAACGTATGGGGGGGGGGAGATAAATATTTCAAATACTTCCTTCAAAATCATGTCCAAAATCGAAGAAATCCCCGCCGATTTTTCACCATTGCATGTTGTTTTCATTCTGCCTATGTTTTAGACTAAACTCGGTACTAGATTCTGATACTAGGTATCGTGCGCTCACATCGATATCTACGACCGCGCACACGGAAAATCAGGACTTTCACATGTGCGCGATAGGGACCAAACTCTTAACAACCAAATTTTGGGGGGGGAGATGTCAGCACTCATGGCGATCATGAAATGTACACAGTGACTTGCGATACCCCGTTTCGCCAGAACTGACGGTAAATTACAAATTTCATTTTTGGAATTATCTTTTCCAGCATCGGTGAGTTGATTTTATTGTATTTCATGGATATTTTGGTGTCGGTATTTGTAAATTAAATGCTGATTTTGATTGAATGCTGGTGACTTTCGTGCAGTGGTGTTTGAAAGTGTTGAGGTGTATGACCGTCCAAAAGTATACACACGAAGTATAGTAATGCCGTTATGAGTGTCGTAGTGTATAATGTCATACATTACAATACATGCACTAGTGCAATGCCAATGGCAATTGCTTAAAATTTTATCATGAATTGGTCACCAGGTATATGACTATGATGGAGAGATAGTAGATCTAACGTTAGATCTACTATGTCTGTGCACCTAAGATTTGACGTAAATTGAATAAAAATTTCTTCTAGACCTGTATTCCTCTAATGATAATCTTATTATTCGTCATGTTCTAATCTAACAAGTAATTGTTTCAAAAATTTAAACATTTGAGCGAGAACAATTTCATTTTTACCTCAAACAAATACAAGGAAAGACGGCCGTGTCATTTTGGCATTGCAAAAACAAAGGCACCCATGTCTGTGCTGTCCTTCATTTTACACGCAGTTCAAGCTTTTGACATGAAAGACACATTTGAAGGCTTGTGAATAAAATTACTGAAATAGTCTAGACCCTACAACCTTTTTCAATATTTTGACTCATTTTTTCGCATGAATTTTTATGGCTATAGTGTCTAACATCTAGATCTGGAGTAATTCTAGGTACATGTACTTACACAGAATCAAAATCTTCTGCAGTTTGGTTCCATTTGTTTCAAAACAGAACAATGTTAGATGAGAATCTGTACTTGAATATTGAGTAAAATCTTTTACCTCACTAGATGTGGTCAAAAGCCACAATTTACAGTCATTCTGATTATAAAAATGCGTTTTGCTGGCACCGCTGATATTTTCCTTGTATTGTAGCGCTTATTCAAACAACTTTAAATCGTTATTGCGTCTTTCTCAGGTTGTTTGAACTAGGAACTTTCATGTGGGAAGCTGGCAGGCTACATGTAGCTTGCTACCATAACAGCGCTCGATTGGCCGCAAGCAAAATGAAAGGAACTACAATCAGTTAAAATCTTGTGTCTTATATTGTCAGTGAGAGAATTATGTATTTGATCTAGGATGATATGATAAAGTAGACCACCAAATAAATGTTGGTAGATCTTTTATGACTCTACAAAATCAGGATTTGTTTCTCCATTTGACATCTTTCTTCATTGAGTTCGTCAACTCCATGACACTAAACTGACAGGCACAATTTTTTTTTTACAAACATCTAGTCACTTTTCTCTTTACTTCTTCTTCAAAATTATTTTCTTGATTTTGCTCCTGACATGGTTCAGAATAATTTACTAGAGTTTGTGCATATCGATTTGGTGAATATTGTTTTTTAGCATGTATGTGTGTGTGTGAATTTTCTAAGCCCATGCAGTTTTGTGTCATATTTTTCTAAACTTATTGTAATTGATGGGGAATCGCACATATCTTCCTCACCGGTTTTAAGCTTTGTAGTAGATCTTGATGTTTAGACTAGTACAATGCCTCCTTGATTATTTTCAAGGAGAAAAATTTCAGAGATGTAAACACTCTATAGCAGGACTCGACACTAACTGACGCCCAGGACACATGGGCGTCCAAAGTCTTGGTCCGGACCACCGAAATTGCAAAATTTCAACAGAGCTCAGTACATGCAGACTCTTTATCTTAATATTTTTGAAGGAAGTTGAATAGGTATCTTCTATATATGACAAATTTCATCCTGAATATCACCACAAGCTCTCATGTTTATGTTGTCTTTCCCTTTCCAGGCCTAATGCGTGGTGCCTGCATATATATTGTACATAGCAGCTCAAGCAGGACACGACAAGCAGCGGGTCTGTATCAGAGAAGGAAAAAATGAATGATGTTGCATGGGAGAATTCTGCACGCAATAACAACAGTGGAGGCAGTCAAGCACTTTCCAACAGCAGCGGCGTGAGACAGGGATACAATCGTATGGCACAGCCACAGCGCACGCGAGACGACGCACAAGTAGGTTACTTCTACCAGAGGCCTAGCAACACCATGAACGAGTCAGGAGGGCAGTTTACGAAGCAGAGGTGGGCCGTCGGGGACGACTCTGTCCTGGACCAGGTGAGTGAATATAAGCGAATTAATGCCCATTGTGGGATGTCTGTTTTTCTTAGAGATTTTCTTTCTGGTATGCAGGATGGAATGGTTCTTTTCACAGTATTTTTTGTAGGGTATTTTGATTTTTATACCTCATATCACGATTCTAAGCCTGCATTTTCGAGGGGTCAAAAATAATTGGCTTATGACTGCCACTTCATAATTGTCAGGCAATGGTTTAAAATAACGCCTAGGCAATAGCTTTTATCACATGTACAAAGCAAGGGTACATGAAATTAACAAAGTGAACATGTACGGGATACGCACAGCAAAACATGTACATGTACATGTACATAAGCTCTTCAGTTCTTGACTATTCCTATGGCTATGAGTTGCAACTGGCCTATTTTACCAAAG
The DNA here is from genome assembly GCA_025618425.1 of Heliocidaris tuberculata. Classification (NCBI taxonomy): domain Eukaryota; kingdom Metazoa; phylum Echinodermata; class Echinoidea; order Camarodonta; family Echinometridae; genus Heliocidaris; species Heliocidaris tuberculata. Next base: position 37,169,450 of record CM046835.1, on the reverse strand, counting down.
TCTCCCTTTTTGAGGATTCACACTGGGGATGCAGTATTTAAGACCAATATTGAGTGTCAGTTTTTATAGGTCTCAACTAAAGCCTTTTGTGATCTTGTGCATGTACTAAGCCCCACGACTATCTCTTTTCCCTAGGGACGTATCACAGTTTTGAGATAACCTCACAGCTATAGCATTAACCGTTTAATATCAAAGTAATCGTAAAAATCTTGTATATTTTAATACTATTGCTTACACATAATATTTGCATTGTAAAATGAGTTGCAAAATGAGAATTTTATGAACAGCAGTAAAGTTTACCGTGAAAAAACATCACTATTGGTAAGTGAAATGTTTTTTAATGATATGAAATCTTTAAAGTGGTCTTGATTTTACCCTAATTTCTTTGTACATTTGTCAAAACGGGGTATAATATCTTGATTAGTATGACCAGTTATTTTTAATCTTACAACACTGTGTTATTAGTCTCTAATTTAGTATTTAGTCTGCCCAGGTTGTTGTAGTGCCTTGCCTTATATTCTTTGTAACAAAAGAATTCTAGTCAGTTTCCATTATCAAAATTTTGTCCTAAATATGAAGCAAGGTGCGATGGATATCATGAAGGTGAAAATCCTTTCCTGGTGAACCAATGTAACCTTGGTCTTCACTGTTTTCAACCATTGCTTGTTTAGGTTCGCTCTGCAGGAGATGTGAGTAGGATGACCAACGAGTTCCATGCCCTGGACCTTGATAGGGACAGTAGGCCAAGGAATATGGATGAGGTAAGGCTTTCGAGTTTGGCTATGTCTGTGTGTATCATGTTTCTATCCTCGCGTGCACAAATCCGGGCCCTGTTCCATAAAACTTATCAAATACGAATGCCAAAATCCTTTAAAAAAAAATATATTTAAATAAATTTTTTCTTAAAATTAGCTCTCAGTGAATTAAATACAATAGGTTTGATCAATAACTGTGATTTGTTATTGATAATATGTTTTATGAGACAGCCCCAGGAATATATCGATCAGCATGTGCTCTGTGCTCAGCTTTTACTAATAGAACCCTGCCAGTCAATTTCTAACTTTTTTCTCAGTAGAGTTACATTTCTGATTTTGTTTGTTTTTTCTTCAAATTTTTGATTATGATAAATACATGCGTATTACAAGTTTTCACATCATTTGTATTATTATTATCTTTGTTGTTCTGATTCCTTCCATCTTGTTCTTTCTCTATTCAGAAATTATGGGATGCACAGGAGAATAGTAAAAATGAGGATATCTTCAACCAATGGCCTCCACCCAATGCTTGGGTTGGAGGGACAGGTCTAGCTGGTTCCAGTAAGTATTTATAGGGCGGATTTTACAAGGCTATAGAGTTATCAAATCTATTACTGCAGTAGTGTATGCTTCACCGGCAGCACTGCTCACCGGGAGAAATATTTGAGATTTAGATTCAATGATATACAGAACTTGAATGAGAAATTCAGGGGGTCATAGGCATTTCATTCGTGACGCTTTTAGGTGAAAAGAGGCACCGCTGCTAGATATAAAAAAAAAGGGCATAGTTTTATTGCTGTAACTCCAAGCTTCAACTAAAGAGGCACCAAGGCCATGAAGATAGGTATTGACAGCTGTGGCCATCTGCTAAGTTGTGTCCTAGATATATGAAGAGGAGAAACGACATATTTTTAGAATGGACAGAGTATTCATGATAAAACATCACCAGCTTCCTTTGGCCACGTTGTTCCTGATGGTCCCCCTTTGCTCACTCACTCCCTCCACAGACCACTCGGTATCACAGCCCATCATGGTGCAGCAAAGACGACAGCTCTCCCCTGGCACAGGGACCTTCCAGGGCCAGGAGAATGCAGTGATGTCACCTCGCTCAGACACCAGCGGTCTAGGACTAAGCATGGCAGAGTACGTCTTAGCCTCGTCTCCTCAGGGAAAAGACATCGAAGGGAAACATCACAGGCTCAAGCCAGGATTCGTAAGTCAAGTAATGAAGACTTCTAGTTTTCTTTTCAAAAGTTACCCATATTTTTTTCATTTAAATGACCAGTAGTCATTCTTTTGAGAATGGTTGTCCATCCATCATGAGAAAGCTCCCATACATTATACTCGTACTCAGAAGGTACACAAATTTGTCTTGATAGCAAAAATCAGAATTCACTAAAATGAATGGTTGCATTGCAATTTGTGGAAACTTATATAAAGTTTACTTTCAAGAGATACATCGGGCTGGTGCTTAGAGTACATTAAAGTTATTACTCAACAGTTCAATGTCATAAAGGTAGATGAAAAATGCAGGGGAGGATCAAAACAATTTTGGAGGTTGTAAGAATGCTTTGACATATGAAATACCCTTATCTGTACCCTTGTCTGGAGGAATTCAAACAGCATTTTTTTGAAGTCCCCCACGTTAAGTATGAGCACCAAGTGCGTAAAGCACTGGCGAGTACTCTGAATAAGACTTTGTAAGAATCTGTGTGTTGTAATCGTGCATGAGTATCCGTGGTTCGTCTCGGCATCTCTTCTGTTAGGATGGAGAGCCCTGAATAAGACCTTGTAGGAGTCGATGTATTGCATTTGTGCATGAGTTTCAATGGTTTGTCTCTGCATCTCTTCTACTAGGATGGTGGCGGAGGGCAGCATCAGCAAGGAGGTGAGCCTAACCAGCAATCCCAGGGCAATGGCAAGAAGAGCAAGACACCATCACCATTTGAGGCAGAGGGCGACAAGCAGGAAGTCATAGAGAATGGTATAGATCCAGTACCTCAGCAAAAGCCTGAAGAGGACCCCAATGCATTTAGGTTAGTTTCTTTGCACTTGCATATACTCTTTTTATCTTGAATTTTAAAAAGGCTTTCTTTGTGTGTAATTGAGTTCCTATTTATACAGAGAAAAGCTGAATGTTTTATTAAGATGAAGTTGAGTAGTGATCACGTGATTGCTTTGTAAAAGGAACTGCCGAGAACTTATTCTGCATTGATTATGTTATAAATAGGAAAGATTGCATGTTATGAGGTTTTGGAATGACTGGATTCACAATGAATGAAATAATCTTGCTGGAAAGCACCAACTGTGAAGAGCACTGGACATGTATGTACATATGAAAAACAAACATGGGGCATGACAAAAAATTTTGTCTTAAGTTGTAAACTATTTCAAGTCCTTTGAAACATGAGAGCAACTCAAGAGCAGTCAGTTACATGGGACATTGATACTATGATATTCCTCCATGAGGGATTAATAAAGAGAAAAGCTCTGAATTTTTTTTTTCTCCCCGACGAGAACTTTACCTTCTATTTGAGACATTTTATGGTGAAATCTTGGTGTCAGCAAAGGCTGTATTAACGGAGTGAAATTTGTAATATAGGGAACTGATTAACTTTCAGGATATTTCCTGATATATTTTGTGTTATTTACTTTGCAGTCGCACCCCTGGTAGCCGTAACCCTTCCCCAACAGAACAAGAGGATGGAAAGAATGTGGCGTTGCAGCAGCCAGCTACCTCTGTGGCCGACATGCAGCGACAGAACATGATCCAGAAGGTCCACCAGCACCATCCCCAGCATCCACAGCACCAGCAGCCGTCTGAGGGTGCCTACATCGAAGGAAGCGTCCAGAACCCCTTGCAGATCGACACCGGGGCAGGCATGGAGAACGTTGGGGGCATGGAAGGACTTCAGTTTGACTACTCCGGAGGAAACCAGATGGCTCACAGCATGGACAGCCCTAGCTACATCAATTATGACCAATCCCAGGTGAATGCAGTTAAAACCTGCTTTAGTGACCACACCTGTCTTCATAAAGACCACTCTTTTGACTCCCTCGAACAGAATTTCCTATTGGAACTTGGATTGAAGGAACCTGTATGTAAAGACTACTTGTCTATAAGACTGCCTTTCTTAGCTCCCATGAGTGGTCTTTACATGCTCAGTTTCGATCGGATAATTATAATAGCATGTGCCTTTTTGCATCAGGTGCAGCCGTCCTGTTTGGCTACCAAAGAGTAAAGCAATGTACCAGTGTACTTGCCCTAGTTTGGCTGTTTGCTACTAATTACATCTATTACATATTTATTATCGGTGAAGGATTTTCTTGTTGATTCATTGTTCAGTAGCACGTCTTGAATTTTGAATATTTATATGATCATTTTTATCAATGTGTACGAACTGCCACTATTATTATGGTTGCCAGGCTAAAGCTGGATAATAATCTGATTGCAGAGCCCTCAGGAAGAATAGTACTAATACCTACCCCGGGTAAATGAGACTATTATTATTATTATTATGATTCCATTCCCTGACAGCAAATGTTTCAGCAACGCCAACCTACCCCTCAGACCATAGCAGTACAACAGCTCACACCTCAGCAGCAGTATGCCCTAGCAGCTGCACAACAACAACAACTTGGTGAGTCGTAAGGACCATGATTATTCTAGTTGCGGTTGCATTATAATAATAATCATGAAGTTGTCAGCTGTGGGAGGGCATGAACACAGATTTTGGTCAAATTGTTCAATTTTTTATTTAAATTTTTGAAATTTATTTTGTATTTAATTTTTAAAATGAAAAGATAAGGAATGATTTAGAAAATGTGTAACTTATTACTACTATAGATTTAGACAATGTCTGGTCTGAAATGTGTTGTTTAGATGTAGTCAAAGAAGGTAGAAATCTATGAAATGTATGTTTCTAAAAATGTATACCAGCTGGACGTGCATTCATTTGCAGGCACATGACGATATGAAGAAATAGAACAATAGACTCTTCCTTTGCTTGCCATGCAAAGATTCATTTCTGCTACAATATGGAGACGTAAAAACATCATTTTATCCTGTTCAATACTCGACCCTAAAGATGGTATTTCTTTCAGTATCCTTAATTATTTGACCATATTGATTGGAGATTCTAGTTGGATTAGTTGCTAGCCTCTTGCCTTATTTCAAGTCTCTTTCAGGCTATTTCAGGCTTTACATTGTACAAAACATTTTTGGCTCCCAACATACCGGAGTCTATTTTCAGTCTGGATGTGTAAAGCCAACCAGTATCCATGGTACTTATGCAACAATCATTTCATTTTCAGCCCTTGCAGCCAACCCTTACATTATTGCCGGAGCAGCTCCCACGGCTCAGGATCCATATGCTCTGGGGATTGCTACTGTTACAGGTACTTGTTTACCCTCTTCATTTTTCTCAAGTATCGGCTTTAGGTTGTGCTCTCAGTGCTTGAAGTTATCCACATTTATGGAAATCTTTCATGATCTAGCATAATTTTAGTTGGGTAATTGGCAGATTTAGAGTTCAATTTATTGTCCTCTTTCTAGATTTTTTTTTTGCTTTGAAAAAAACATGTAATTTTGCATTGATACAGTCACAAGTGGTTACATAGACTAGCTCAGGGTTTTGCTTAGCAATACAGCAGGATATTAGCATGTTACTGGTATAGTAAGGCAGGCAATGATTTGTAGCCAACTTTGAACCTGTAATAGACAAACAGCATTTTAGCATTCTATGTGTCAATTGATTTTGGATTTTCTGCCTTTGAAATTGTGCTTTGATTCAGATTTTATTATGACAATCCTTGATTTGCAGGGTTTCTTGTGACCCACTGTGTGATGTTGTCAGTTTGGGGCTATTGTAGGATTATATTAATTTACTTATAATAATAATAATAATAATAATAAGTATTTCTAATGCGCACTTTCTGGTACAGTACCACTCAAGGCGCTATCCCCCATCTAACACATAAATCATGAGAAATCATTAAGATGGTGATTGATTACCTTAATTTGGTGATTTTTTGGGCTTCATCTTAATCGATTATATCACCAAAAAAAAAAAAAATGATTGTTCACATTCATTCATGTTCATAACAATGTTTGTGATTTGTGGTTTTGGTTATTCAGGAGCTCCTGCAGTGATGCCTCCCCAGTATGCCTATGGTGTGACACCCTGGAGTGCTGTGTACCCTGTAGGTCTTCTGCCTCCTGGACTGCAGCAACAGCAAGCTGCTGCAGCTGCTAACCAACAAGCCCAACAGGTAAGTAGTAGTAAGAAGCTGATGATCATAGTAAGAGTGAAATCTGCTTAAGTGACCACCTTTCTATATTGTCTACCTTGAGCTTATTTATATACAGTTTTTACTACAGTTCTGTATCAAAATTAGAATCTTTCAAAACATGGACATTTTGCAGAGTGTTAGTTAAAATCTTTTTCTTGACAAGAAACTTTTGAATGATAGAAAATCAACATTATGATTCCCTTATTGCATCACCGATAATCTAGCAGCATGAAATGTAGGTTTAATTGAGGTTGATGATTACACATGCCCTTATCCGTACTTCAACTGCATTCATCATACAGCAGGGTGGCCAGGGACAGCAGCAGAGGGCCCAGAATGGGGGACGACCTATGACCCCATCCCAGCAGCAGCAGCAGCAACAACAACAGCAGCAACAGCAACAACAGCAGCAGCAACAGCAGCAGCAACAGCAACAACAGCAGCAACAACAGCAAGCAGGAACCCCACAGGGTCAGGGAGAACAGATGGCAGGCCAGCCAGGTGCTCAGCAGGGAATGCCCTTCCCAGCAGGTCAGCTGTTTTCCCATTGTGAAATACACAAGACACAATGAAATATAAATACCACTATCATGTGTTGTGGAGAAGTGTTGTTAGAATACTTGTCCACCCCCTCCCACCATCTGCATTTGACAAAAATCTGAAATTTGATCTTTGTCAAGTTTTATTCCATACAGTAGGGGGTCATCAAATTTTATCCTATACTGTAGGGAGAGGAGGGGGAGGGGGAGGAGATTTTGGTCCCCCTGATGGCAATTTGCTCATTTGCATGAGGCCCTTGTGCATTGTTTTTCTTCACATGATGCGAAATGGACGAGTAGGTGGTTGTATAATTTAATCTTATCTACACCTGGGCTGCGAAACGCAAAGATTTGCAATCAGTTGCAAAATGGCAATTGCCAATCAAGATCATTGTAAAGTGCATTGAAGCATTCTCGTAATGCGCTATGTAAGTGTAATATATTATTATTATTGTTGCATGCTCATATTGTTCAAAATGGTGACCATTAACCAATCAGAATGGTTGTTTCAAATTTGCAATTGATTGCAAACCTTTGCGTTATTCAGCTGCAGAAATTCCTATAGTGCTCTTGACCACCATGTTTCATTTGTCCCATGCAGCTGGTTATCAAGTCATCACCTACTACGACCAGACTGGAGCCCTCATCAATCTAGGCCAGAGGCCAGGCATGGGAGCCCCTGTAAGGCTGGTGTCCCCAGCACCTGTTATCGTCAGTGGAGCTCAGACAGGTAAGGCTTCCTACGTAGCATAGTCAGTGGGCTGGGCTGCAGTATTGAAAATAGCTTTTTGTTCACGGGAGTTCTTTATGGATTTCTGTTGTACAAGTGAGATTAACTGGCAGAACTTTTTATGTATCTTGTTTTTACTAGAGCTCTTTTAGAGCATTCCAGAGCGAAATCACTTACTGCTCTTGTGTATGTTTTTCACTGTGCTGGGGGTGATCCAACATTGGCTTTAGGGTCCTGTGCCCTGCAGTATTATTTTATTTGACTTTATTTTACTTTATTTTGAACGGCTAGGCTACCTTAATTGTCAAATCTTGCCAATAAGTACATGTACATTGATACATTGGTCCATTGATAATTTACATCAGCAGTTTTAGAACTCTCTATGCAAACTAGGTTCCTGTTCTTGTCTCAAGATTATGCTAGTATAACTGGTCTGGTAAGGGTGATAGTTCATTCGTTTTGACAGTTGTATTTTTTAACGATTTATTTTTCCATGGTCAGCGCTCCGTTTTTAAAGATTCAACTTATTGTGTCACTTATTTTCTTTTTAAAATCAATGTTTCATATGTCCTGGTTTCTATAGTCTGTTACTATTTGATTCTCTCTTGTATATTTCTTGTATCTTTTTTTTACTTATTTATTTATGTAACTTTTTTTATGCTTGTTTTGTTAACTTTCTTGCCAGTGGAGGACGAATTTCTGTATTTTTAATCAGACAATAAAGTTCTTGAATCTTGAATCTTGAATCTGAAGGATGACACCCAGGCTGTAAAGGGAGAAACCCTTTGTTATTTATTAAGTGTCATATCCTCTGCTGAAAAGCCTATGATATGATGCAAAAATTAAGGAAGTATGAATTGCTTCATTTTAGAATATTAAAACTTAGGGTATAAAATGATTAACCTTACCTTTTGGCACTAAAAGCTATGAATTCCTGTTTCATCCAAATACGTGGCATACACTAGTACTTTCTTCACCTTCAACCTTCACTTCACCAATAGTGCAAGCCAATGGATTCACCGGCACCAATGGTAACTTCCGGATGGTGGGCACGCAGCCTCAGCAGCAACCCCAGCCCCAACCCCAGCAGGCTCAAGGACAAGGCCACAATGCTGCCTCCATGTCCCTCTACACCAACAGCCCTCAGATGGCCTCCAGTCAGCAGAACAACGGAGGTGGGCTGGGCTCGTATGGTGGCCAGAGCAGCTCTGTCTTCAACAGTGGTAAGATCAAGAACATGTTTGGTGGTTTTGTAGTGTAGTGTACTCCAGGGTATCCTGCTTGTCTTGTCATTAAAGGGGGTACCCAATGCTGAAACAATGTTAGTTCATTTAAAAGATCATGATTTTATTAGAAGAAAATCATCTGCCTTAAATTTTTTTTAAATTCGTGTTGCCAGAAAATCCCCGAAATATGGTAAGATTTCAGGATATTTTGGCCCCTCAGCTGTGTCCCAATTTCAGCTAGGTAACCACAATGACGTCAAAGTGGTTACCTTGTCGCGCAATTATAGCAAAATGCGCGCAAGGTGTAATGCATTTTGTACAGTCTAGCGCGCAACACATCTGCAATACGCGAACCTGGGTAACCACTTTGACGTCATTGTGGTTACCTAGCTGAAATTGGGACACAGCTGAGGGGCCAAAATATCCTGAAGTCTTACCATATTTCGGGGATTTTTCTGGCAACACGAATTTTTAAAAACTTAAGGCAGATGATTTTCTGCTAATAAAATCATGATCTTTTAAATGAACTAACATTGTTTCAGCATTGGGTACCCCCTTTAAGCTTTTTCTTTCTTGAATAGTGGGGCAATTTTGAATATGGGGAAAAATCACTTTGGGTAATATTTGTTGTTATCTTGTGCTTGTATTTTGATTCAAATAATTATCTTTGACATTACTCATGAGATGGGAGATGTTGCTGCAGACTGATCTTACACTGTTTGATCTTCTCAGTCTTCCAGTCTTAATTTTAGGGCACATTTTATGTCTGTAGCAGTCCTTACCAGATGCTTTATATCTCTAGACATTGTTGTTTTTTCTTGTTTTATTCTGTCTTTGTTCTTCTACCTTTCATGCTCGAGACCAAATACCTGCACCGATGCATAGTTTATTGAAAAAAAATGCAATGTTGGTATTGACAATATGATCTGACTGTCATTTCAGGTCTTAGTGGCTCCGGTGCGGACACTCCCATCCAGCGCCGTGACTCACTGGGTGGAGGTTCGGACTACAAGAGAGGGCTAGGAATGAGCCAGTTCTATGGCAGCTCACCCCAGCTTGGTCCCATCATCTCCCCCACCCACACTGGTGGATCGCTGACGCCTCCCCCATCCCAGAACATTGGGCTAGGACTAGGTATGTAATCTCTATCACGGTCATGTGAGAAAGTTATGGTGTCATTCTGAAAAATGGGTTTAACCTTTATGTTAGTGCAAGGTATGTTCATTTCTCAAAACAAAACTAAATTCAGGCCTGTCATCTGTTAAATACTGTATGCATTGTTGGCTGTTTACACGTGTAGTAAAGAGAGACAGTTGTAAGTGATAATTCCATGCATTTTCAATGATATGACAATTCCCCTACCTCGCAATAAATGAAAGATAACATAGTTTTCATGGTACCACTCATGGTGGATATGTTTGTTTTTTTTGAACACCAAATTAAAGACAATTTATTATGATAAACATTTGCCAGTCACCATTTTGGGGGTTGCCTTGGGCAAAGGATTTCTTAGCTCCCTCCCACACAAGGTTAATTATTCCTCCTTTGTGGATATTGTTCAGAAGTCGTAGCAGCAATTAGACAAATTTCTTGTGATATACTAAGTTACCTAGTTCCTTTTGCAGGAAATTCAATAAGTATGTTCGTGTGAAACACTTTATTGACATAAGTGTGGGACTTTAAATGCCTTTCCCCAGTCACCCTGCAGTTATATGACACTAGATACTTTAATGTGTCAGGACAAGTTACTGGATCCGGAATATAGTTTAAAAAAGACAGTCAAGATTGCTCTGTCTGAAGTTTTAGTTTCAGTTGTTCTGTAAACATTTTTGTGTCCGGAATCTTAAGTTTGTAAGGAAGGAAGGTGTACCTTTCCATATTGGGCCTAGCAATGTAGCCAGTACTTTTACAAATCAAAGAATTGTGCTGCTTCATATGAAATTTACCTGCTTTATTTCTAACCTTTCTTTCATATTCTGGACATTCCAGCTGACTTTGGTAAGTGTTTGTGCTTCCATACTTTGTGTTCTTGTGTTGTTTGTGTTTTTGTGTGCTTTATTGCTTCTATCTTCAATGAGAGAAAGCTCTAAATGGCTGGTTAATCTTTCACATCCACAACGAACAGTGTCTTGTAGATCCAAATAGTGCTTAGTTATCCTTGAAATCTCATGATTTATAAAGTTTTGAAACAGAAATAGAAACACAAATAAAATTTATTTAAAACACAGCCAGAATTGAACATGTGATAACTTAAAGAGAGCTTGTAAATTTCACCTGTAATGTGGAGGAATCTGTTGATTACTAAATCACAGAAACAAAAGTGTCCAAAAATCTGCTTGAAACAAAAGATAGATGAGATTGACCCCAAGAGTTAAAAAGTCCTGAAAACCAATGTTCTGCAAGAGGGTCGGTTGTAGTGATGTATTTGTGAGGTAATATTGGGCAAAGATGAATAGAAGTTTTATTCCAGTCTGTTCAAGAGAGTCAAGCTTTGAGTGCTCCATGATGCATCAAGTGATCAGAACGATTCTCAATCTTTCTATTTCAAGACAAAAAAAAATAAAAATGAAAATGAAATGAAAAGTAACAGGCAAGACAGATTTAATGAAAGTGATTTACAATTGTAACAATCTTTTGTGCTATTCTATTCTTGATTGCAGTATAATGCATTGACTTCCTCTACTAAGTGAACATATATATCATTTGAGTTCTCTCTTATGAGCTTACAGAACTGTTTCAATATTTATTTTCCACTGTATTTGTTAAAGGAAAAGTGTGGCTCTTTCACTTGAAATACTTATACCAGTTATTCCTTTTTGTTGAAGTTGTTTATGCATTATGTAGTTCATTCTAATAACACTCATTCATCCTACCAATAGTTTTCAGTTATTCAGAGCAATTTTTCTTTTTCAATTTTTTTCTTCACATCTTATGAATCCTGTGCAAACATTTTTCTTTTAAAGAAGTGTCCACATTACTTACAGAATAAGAATTTATAACCTCTAAATAGGAAAGCCAATTCCACTGTGGCATTGATATGTCGAAATGGTGACAAAGGGTTGCAGTGTAGACTGCTTTTGCAGTTTATGAAAGCTGACAGGGACTTTCAAAAAAGGGAAATTTTTGACTTTCTTTTTTTACTATGGCAGATGGATATTGCTTCTGCAAAGTCAGTTTCATGATAATTGCGCAAATAATGGGGATATTTTTGTGTTTTATAACCAGAACAATGAATTATTAACCTCTATAACTGAAAGATCTGACACGTTAATTTGCTCATCTTGAAGAAATATCTATCGAAGTGTGCTGTTATTTACTTGTGGTAATCTATGTTTTTGGACAATTCTTGGGTAAGGGTTGTTTACACAGGATTTTGTCTCTTTGCAAAGGTTTCTTTCCAGAGTGTTTTCATGTTTTTATGGGTTTTGTGGAGGGATACTCAGAGATTGCAGAAGAAAAATAAAAATAATACCTGCTGTTCTATGCACCATATATATTACAGTAGGAAAATTAGTTACATACATTTTGAAATGTCACTTGAAAACTGTTATTAGATATGTCTACAGATGTGTCCCCGTAAGATTTGTCATGAAGTGTTGAGAAAATATACCAGAATTCTGTTGGCCAGAATCTATTTCTACTTGTGGAGCAAATGACATGCAAAGCCAGCGAGTCCTTTGAAGAAAAACAACATTTTTTTTTATAGCTTGTTGATTTATATAGCAGGATGCATTTGTTGCGTACTTGTGCTGTTAATTAATTTCCTCTGAACTATATGGTGCATAGATTGCTGGAAACGAAGGAAAACCAGTAAGATGAGAAAAACGAGTAGAAACAAAAACGTTGATCATTTGCTGTTTTCAGATAACCTACTAACAGGGCCTGGCGCTACGTGGTCCAGGCAAAAGAATGAGTGGGGAAACCGGGCACTCGGCACCAACGCACCATTCAGTATGGACCAAATGTCATACTCGGTTCCATCCCCAGGCAAGCAAAACTTTTCCCTTTCTACTTTCCCTATGGAGATCATCCCCTGCTCCCCTGCTACCCCTTCCCTGACTACCCCGAATACCCCTTACCCCTGCTACCCGCCCCTCCTAATCCCTCTCCACTCACTCCAGTGTCAGTCTTATCATTCTTTTGCTTTTTTTCAAGCATTACCTTCCCTTTCAAGTCCTGCTTATAAATCATCTGTCTATTCTTTGCTGTATTCTGGAATTCATGTGCATAATGTTGCCACTATTAGTTGCACCTTACAATTTTGGGGTCACATCAAATTTCTTGAGCTTGAAGTCTCTATACTGGAGAAAAACTACCTTAGTACTAAAGAAACGATATAGGCCATTCTTGAAAATTGAAGATATGAAATTTAGAATTTTGTAAATTTAATTATCTATGAACTTGGAAACCATCAGTCATTGGTAGTATGAGAATGACAGTTTTATGGAAATGTTAGTTTTGAATGAAGTGGCATGTGAGTTGAATGAACGGCTGCTAACATAAATACTTAAATACATAGATTACAGACTTTGTCATGTTACATTACGGTTTACACTAGAGAAACAGCAAAAATAGAAACATAAAATTCTTATTCTTACCTTTAATTCAATAGTACAAATAGTGATGGAGAGAAAGAGAAACCTACTATTTAAAGGTTGTCTCTACAGATCATAATGGCAACAGTATCAATTCCTGTCTTTTGCTTTTCTATCTTTCCCCAACCCATGACCTGCCCTGCCCTTTTGATCCCCCCCCCCCCCACAGCTCCTTACCTTGTATGACAGTTGTACTTATTGAGTTATTGCATATGTTAAGAATTCTGATATAAGCATGTGTATTTCTAGACGTCTGGTGCCTGTATTGTGTGGTTCCATTCAAAGTGAACATGCAACTGGGTATAAGAATGGGATTGATAGCCACATACCCGTAAGGAGTTGGCCAAATTTAGTATGTTCGTGTTCTAACCATACTTGCTGTGTTGTGTTTCTTGTGGTCTTTAATCTAATAGAGTGCTGCTGTTTGGTATGAATTAACAGATGAACCTTTATCATTGCACAAGATTCAGTTTAGAGTTTGACGTGTTTCACTTGATTCACCGCTAATTTCAATATCTTATCCTGTTTCCTTGTGATGGAGTGAACTCGCTTCAAATTGTTTCTCCAGTCATTTTTTTAATGAATTTTTTTTCAGTGTTCCTTTTGTGTGTCATTTGAAAACACTTCGAAAAATTCCTGAAGTATCGCAGTCTAAAAATATGAAAACAAAGAGAAGTCATTGTGAGACAAATGGCCGTGATGTAGCTTCTGTGAAGGTACTCCCACAATGCACTTGCATTAGATACATTGCCACTTAAGCTCTCTCATTGGTATTTACTGAAATATTAGAAATTAGGATTCATGCATGGGGTATGTTTGCTGATGATTTGATTTGGGATGTATAACATGTGACCCGATTCTTGGCATGGTAATTATGTAATCCACCACTTAATCTGATGATGTAAAAGTTTATAAGGAGGACATTCTGGATGCATGTATATATGTATATGTAGTTGCTTGTTCCTGTGCAGAAGTTTGACACATGCTGCATCTAGTTAGTAACTAGTATTATAATTTTATGGAAAAGAAAATTGTGAGATTCGGAATACTTTGGAAGACTATTGTCTTTGGCAGATTTTGTCCTTATATTTATTGGGAACAGTGATCAAACAGGTAAGAAGTGGACATGGGCTAGTCTGATTCACTTTTGTTGATGCTTGTATCAATCACCAGGCGGGGAAGTGAAATACCGCAGTGGATCGACCTCCTCCAGCACCAGTGGGTCAGGATGGGGTTCTAACACCCTGTTCCCTCCCCGTAGCCTCCGCAGCACCGCCTACATGGAGAAGAGCGCACCCGGTCGCAGCAGGCTCCTGGAGGATTTCCGCAACAACCGCTTCCCAAACCTGCAGCTCCGGGACCTTGTCAGCCACATTGTGGAGTTCTCTCAGGTAAGGCCCAGATTAGATTTTTGTCCCCCAATACACCAGTAATCAATTAAGTCGTGAAGATTTGGGGTAATGTAATGTTTGTGGTCAATTATCTGTCTGGGCCCCATTTCATAAAACTTGTTATCAGTAGCAACTGCCACATTTCTATGACAAATTTGCTCTCAGCCAATCAGACGCAAACATTTCAGTAGCTTATAACAGTTATTGCAACTTGCTATTGATAACCAGTTTTGTGAAACAGGGCCCGGTGTCGGTCTCCTTGGTGTGACTGGGATATCTCTGATGTGTGCTCTTCAAGGTGGCACTATTAAAGAGAAATACATTATTTATTTTGAACCTGAAATATGATGGATCATTTTTTGTCCTTAGAATATTGTTACGACCATAGTTCATTGAATTCTTTATTGGTTGCGTACATGTATCGTCTCAGATTGGTAGTGTTTGTACAAGCATAAGTGATGAAATGTTTACCAATGGATAGAGTCAAAATATTATACCAAAGGATGCCTTTACTTCATGTGATCAGGGAAGTTTCGCAATCTTACCACTGTCAGCAATAAGAGACCTTATTTCTTTGTTTCTTGTCACAGGACCAGCATGGC
This sequence comes from Heliocidaris tuberculata, assembly GCA_025618425.1. Classification (NCBI taxonomy): domain Eukaryota; kingdom Metazoa; phylum Echinodermata; class Echinoidea; order Camarodonta; family Echinometridae; genus Heliocidaris; species Heliocidaris tuberculata. The sequence continues at coordinate 37,154,320 of CM046835.1, read as the reverse complement.
TCTCGCTTCATCCAGCAGAAGCTGGAGCGTGCTACTCCCACTGAAAGACAGATGGTCTTCAGTGAGATCCTGGGCGCTGCCTACAGCCTTATGACCGATGTCTTTGGCAACTATGTCATCCAGAAGTTCTTTGAGTTTGGCCTTCCAGAGCAGAAGCAGGCCCTTGCACAACGGATCAGGGGTCACGTCTTACCTCTAGCCCTCCAGATGTATGGGTGCAGGGTGATTCAGAAAGCTCTCGAGTCTATCCCACCTGAACTACAGGTACTTGATCAATACCTTTGATTGGTGATTGTAATTTGTAAGGGAACCCTGTGCTTTTAGTGAGGGCTCAATACTAAATGGCCAGGTACTCCCCAAATTTCTAAAAGTTAATATATTTTAGGCTCATGGATCCCCAAAGATCCACTTCAAGACTTGAAAGAAAAAAAAAGTTAAAATGAAGCCCTGTTTAAGTGTAAGGAAGGCTTAGATATACTTGTGAACTGAGAGAATTTCTCTCTGAGAGCAATTGTAAGCACTCCACTCTTTAAAAGAAGGTAATCATTATGTGACTTTTACAAAAGATGTACCAAATAATGTAACAAGATCTGGTTAGATGTACTGACTTCAGTCCTTTCATGATAAGTGGCATTGAAAAATGGGATAATGTGACTAAAATGCACTCTGTTCATTGTGTGTTTGTCCTAGGTTGAGATGGTGAAGGAGTTGGATGGCCATGTGCTCAAGTGTGTCAAGGACCAGAATGGCAACCATGTTGTGCAGAAGTGCATTGAATGTGTGGAGCCGCAGGCACTGCAGTTCATCGTGGATGCCTTCAGAGGACAGGTAACGTCTTCCTTTTTTTTTCTGAGGTATCTTAGGAAGCCTACAATTCACAATGAAGTTGATAGTAAATTTTCAAGGCAGACAGAAAACCTTTGCAAGTCACTTCTGCTACATGCCTCACACCATATTGATGTCAGTCATTGACAGTTATTTTCCAACAATGCCCATTTGTTCTTGACACAGGTGTATTCTCTGTCCACACACCCGTATGGCTGCCGTGTCATCCAGCGCATCTTGGAGCACTGTATTGTTGAACAGACCAAACCACTTCTAGATGAGCTTCATCAGCAGACGGAGAGCCTTGTGCAAGACCAGTATGGCAACTATGTCATTCAGGTAAGATAGCAATGCTGGCCATGATGACAAAGATCGGGTACCATCTTCGGGAGTATCTTTAATTCGTATTCTGTTAGAGTTAATGTTATGCAAATATTATACTTTATGTCAGTGAATGTTGGTCAGAATTATCCATACAAGGTCATTTTGGAACAACGTGACACCTGAGGTGATAGCCTCGGGTGTTCTGGACTCTCTTAAAGTTACCGAAGTTGGGTCATTATACTAATGCCAAACATAATGATATGTGTTGCTTGTTTTTAGGAAATGAGCAACATGGGTTCTTGTCAGGCCCAGTTCTTGTCATTAGATAAATTTAATTACAAATATATCACAAAATTCAGTCTCAGTCTGATAGATTTTTGTTGAGAGTTGTTTAGGCTTGTTTGTAATTTGAGAAACGTTTAATCTTTTAACTGTTTATTGTCCTTTAAGCAGCCTAGTATGACAGCAGTTATCTTATCACAACTGTTCATGCCCTTGACAGTCTACCATTTAAAAATTGTAATGGAACATATGTTCTTCATTGTCATAGTATTCATTGGTATTGTGAGCAGCAAGTTCTGTTCCAGTTATACCTCAAATATCATTGTTTTACTCTCTCTCTCTCTCTCTCTCTCTCATTACTGGAATATTCAATGTTTTTTAGCAGCAAGTTAAATATTACACATCATTGTTTTTGCTCTCTTCTCTCTCTCTTTCTCTTTCTTTCTCATCAAAATATTTGAGGGTACATTACAAAATTGTATTCCACCTGTACCTCACGCACTGTTTTTGCTCTCTCTCTCTCTCTCTGCAGCACGTGTTGGAGCATGGTAGACCAGAGGATAAGAGCAAGATCGTATCTGAGATGAGAGGGAAAGTCCTCGTCCTCAGTCAGCACAAGTTTGCCAGGTAAGGAGAGTCTCTACACACCAAGAATTGGTGCAGACCCATGGGCAATTCGAGCGATCGCCAATAGGGTAAAAATGCCCGGATGCAGGTATAGGGGTGCGTTTGCTATGCAATGTGGGACAGCTTTTGTGACCTAGTTACTTCCGGAATCTGACCGGTCGGTGAATGACCCGGCGGCCGTGCATAACCTCTCAAATCAGCTTTCCAAGATACGGCTTTGTCATTTAAGTCTCGAACAGAGCCGTCCGCAGCGGGCACCCGTCGTCGCTTTCTGCCGGACGCCTCCCGGTCGCAAGGCTCAATAACGCTGTAACATTCAGCGGCTCTCCGTACTAGCAATTCCAATTCGAGTTTGCGTTTTCCGTTGCATGGAATGCCTCTTTCTGTCAGGAAAGCTTTCAGCTGCAGAACGGTCATATTCTTGAAGTCTTGAGAAACGCTCGCCATGACAATTCTACGATTACCTTAACTTTTATTAGATAAGTTTGAAGAAAAATTCCTGAAGTGTGTAGCGCGGTTACTGTAACTTAGCATCCGTATACACCGGAAGTACACAGGTCCCGGAAGTTGAATGAGAATTCGCCAAAAACGGTACATCCGGGCATTTTTACCCTATTGGCGATCACTCGAATTCCAGTCCTCTGACATTGGCTGGCAATAATTGTTGCAGGCTTTATATCGTGAAAGATATGTGGTTATGGCTAGGGTTGCAATTGGGTTTTAGGTTAGGTGTAGAGTTGCAGTTGGGTTTTAGGTTAAGTTTAAAGTTGCAATTGGGTTTTAGGTTAGGTGTAGGGTTGCAATTGGGTTTTAGGCTAGGTTTAGGGTTGCAATTGGGTTTTAGGTTAGGTTTAGGGTTGCAATTGGGTTTGAGGTTAGGTTTAGGATTGCAATTGGGTTTGAGGCTAGGTTTAGGGTTGCGATTGGGTTGGAGGTTAGGTTTAGGGTTGCAATTGGGTTGGAGGTTAGGTTTAGGGTTGCAATTGGGTTGGAGGTTAGGTGTAGGGTTGCAATCGTTTTTTAGGTTAGGTGTAGAGTTGCAGTTGGGTTTAGGGTTGCAATTGGGTTTGAGGTTAGGTTGTAGGGTTGCAATAGTGTTTGGTCCAGGTTTGAAGTGAGGAATTCGGTTAGTGTATGATATTGACTGGTATACAATGGTGACCTGGGCATGTGTCGTATAACTGGAATTCCATGGGAGCAATGACAAAATTACATTGCATACTGCCAGAGATTGGGTGGTACACTTGCTATTGCGGAAAAGAAGAGAAAAAAAAAATATTTTGAAGAATCAAAATTATGGAATTTTGTAACTATTTTGTCACTTTTATTTTACATGGACTAAGTAAAATAAAGTGTGTGAAAGGTGATAGAAGGAAAAAAAAAAAAATTTATTAGTTAATGTAAATGTGCCATACACATTCTTGTTTTGACATTTCAAACATTTCATGTAGATTTAGGGACAATAAACACAAATGAATTGCTTTAAAAATGTTATCCTTGTGATGGATATTGCTGTTCGTCCTTCACTGTATGTGTCTCTCTCATTTTAGAATGACAGGTAGCTTAGATAAGTAAAATGTAAGTAAGATGACGTTCATGACTTTCTTCTTGTGACTTAATTTCTGGTTTGCTTTCTTCCCCCATTTGTTTCCATAGCAATGTGGTGGAGAAGTGCATCACTCACTCCTCACGACCCGAGAGGGCGCTTCTCATCGATGAAGTCTGCTCGTACAATGACGGGTAAGCCAGGGAGAATCATCCACGTATTGTCCATTTTTACTCTTTCGATGTTTTCCAACATTTTCAAGATAATTGCACTGCGTAGTATCTTGGATCTGCATTCTCGTTCAGCACAGAAAATGTTTCCCATTTGGGATGAAGTTTTCGAAAACTGGTATTTTTCAAATTATTAGGAAACATATTTGGGGTTGGACATTCTGTCTTTTGTATCGAGGCCAGTAAGTGACAACCCTCCTTCCCTGCCCGAAAAAAACAGAACTAAAAGTAAGTGAAAGCAGTTTACAGAAATGGACTTTGATGATGACTACAGTCCTCCTTTTATGCATATATATGCTTGCCTTACAGATGTAGGAATTAAACAAAATGAAAGAAGCCACCTGTTTCAACACACACAATGATAACTATTCTGCTTGAAACTTTGCTATGTATATTTTTCTGAGAATTTAGTCATCTTTTTGCCTGAAAATAATGAATTAGGACCTTTACATACCTGCCAACTGTCCCTATTTAACAGGGACAATCCCGATTTTTTGGTAAAAGAAAGAGCCACTTCTACCACTGTGTCCCTATTTCTGCAAAAAGCTGTCTGTAGTAATGTATAGGAAACTCAGAAATGTCCCATTTTTCAGCCTCTGCCTTGTCATTTGTCCCTATTTTGTGGGTTTCAGGGTTGGCAGGTCTGCCTTTAGAGAGATTCATGCACAATTAAAACACATGCAGTTTCTCTTGAAAATGTGAATGATATCTTTATGGCATTTCTTTATGTTGCAAATATTTCTGAGTTCTAATTCTTGCATTGGTAGGAGCAGGATTGTTAGTTAAAGGGAAATCCTACCTTAATAGCAAGTTGGTCTGAAAGAAAGAGGAAAAATCAGAGAAGCAGATTGGTGAAAGTTTGAACAACTCCCCCATTCACTCTAACACACAAAATGACTAAAATGTAACTTTTTTTTCAAAATGCATTATTCAGTAGGATCTTTTCGTTCATGAGGACCTATAACAATATGCTATGTACAATATATTTTGAGTACTGCCCCGAGGGTAAAAGCGCCTCGAAGAAAACCGCAAATTAATGATATTTTTGTGTGCGACAAATGGGAGAGTTGTCCACAAAAATGTCACAATTGATTCATCAAATTGCCAATTTGAGATTCGCATAGATGTAGTGATCTCATTTTTCAAACATCCATAACGTTCTTAGTCCTTGTCCGATTTCTTTCAAACTTTCACCATCCTGTTTTTCTTATTTTTCTGCTTTCACACAAATCGTCTTATTACCAAGGTTGGATTGCCCTTTAAAGCTCATAGATAGTCTCGGTAGCAAAATTCATACTGGCAAGAAACTTATCTAACATAGTCACATACTATTCTCCTTTTATCATAAGACACATGTACGAGATTATTTAACATTCCATTCACGATTTCGAACAAATTTTAGTGTAAATATCTGTGAGAAACGCTTGGTAACGGCTTTTCACTGCCTCACGCTAAGACCATATCCACCCAAAGGTTCCCCGCACAATGAACCCAGCGTTTCGCACTATGTGTAGCGTATTCTATACACACAGCAATCCTCATGTGAGTAGTGTGTGTGGCCGTTGTTTTAATTTACATCCCCTCTTTTTTGGGCCAGGGATTTTTATTACTTTTCACCTCTCATTCAATAAATATTTCACTTGAGGAGGAAAAAATTTCACAGCATCTTAGTTATGTTAGTACCCTGCTATTTATTAAGTAAAATCAAAGAAATCTCACGAAAAGATTTTGAGGGCTTCCCAAAACTATCTGTTACCTTTAAGGCATTGATTAACTTTGCCCAGGATTGAAAAAAAAAATCACTGTTCCAGCTAATGCTGTAATCATAATTGCAAACCTTTAGCTCAGACAGGAATCGCCTGAGTTTTATAAGCTGATCGGTCGTTTATATATCAAGATATTTACGATTGAACATTGATGTCGGGATAGAGTACCACCGAACCCTAAAGAACTCTTACGGTTGGCATACCTCGCTCTATCACAGAATACCGTACGGGCTGGAAACCCGCTCTGAAATCGCCAAGCGCTGGTGCTTGGTTTTTGTGACTGCAGCGCAGCGAAGAAGCCGAGCGACTTGCGCTAGCGATTGATCGCGATTTTCTCTTTTTTAGGATAGTAAACGGGTTCCATTTTCTCTCATACTTTCACATTTTCTTAATTATATATGTAGTTAGAGGACTGCACACAATTCACTGGCATTTGAGCTGATTTTACAATTTTTCACAAAGTTAATCAATCACTTTAACGCAAACTTTGCTCTCTTCACACAGTGCCCTGTACACCATGATGAAGGACCAGTATGCCAACTACGTGGTGCAGAAGATGATCGACGTGTCTGAGCCCAACCAACGCAAGGTCCTCATGCACAAGATCCGTCCCTATGTCGCCTCGTTGCGCAAGTACACCTACGGCAAGCACATCCTGGCCAAGCTGGAGAAGTTCTTCATGAAGAACAATGACCTGGGACCCATCGGTGGACCAACCAACGGCACCTTGTAGGGAGCGAGACGGGAAAAGTCGTCGTCGTCATTGCTGCGGCCAGGGACGAGACATTTGTTTATCATGCACGTGTGTACAACTCAAAATGAAATGGCAATTATAGTCTCATGCACATTTTTTTGTTCACTTCATTTGAAAAATCAAAGGCTTCATATCTAATGAACACATCATCTGTAGCTATACGTTTTAAGTAGCAACATGGAAATACCTCAGATCATCCGATGTCCAATTTTTCTCTTTCTGTACATATTTTCACTCAGTTAATTTCAAATTTATACACTAAAACAATTGAAAAAAAAATATTAAAAAGGTGAAATTCTCTGTGTTCGCTCAGAATGCTGGAAATTTGCAATCCTCAGAGTAAAAATATTTAGTACAGTGCAAACGATTGTCTCGCCCTTGAGCTCTGAAGTGTTGGAACAAGTTTTATCACATGCAGATTTTTTGAATTCCTTATTAAAAAAAAAAGACCTGATTATTTAGCTTGGGCAGAGGGTAGACCAAAAGGATCAGAGGTGATGATGATGATGATGGAGTAATACTATTTTAGGAAAAAATATGCTTGTGTCTTCTCCCACGAAGCTCTACTGAGGGAGGGACCGAAATGAAATAAGATGAACATCAATTGCAGGGATTCTGATTTATAGAGGAGATGATATAGCGACTAGGCATAGTAACATTAGACATGGAGGGATTAATAATTGGACAAATCGCATGTTACAGAATCAGTTGCGTATATCTGGCCTGAAAGACACCCATGAAACTGCTGAGCGGTAATTGGGCTCCCTGAAGGTCATTTATACGAGAAAAAAAAAAAATTACCCTCTGCCCTGCTGAGCTTCAGTAATGTTAGACTAGAGTGAATGCTTGAATAGTTTTTGAACAAGTTTGAAAAATGAAGAGGAGAAATGTCGAAAAACACATGAAAAAGCTTTTCTATGATAAATGTTATTATCTGGATTGAACCTAGTCGGTAGTTTAGGGACCTCACTGTGAATGTCCGTTGTAGTCATACAAATGTAGTCATTGAAATTCAATTTTTGCTGTGGACTCTGTTGTGTTTTGAATAAATATTATATATACATATATCCATAGATCTCAGAAAGTAGTAGAGTAGTAAGATAATTCTCAGTTAGATGATTGGTGGATGGACTAGCAGATATTGCATTTGTTCTGTAATTTCTTCTGTGAAAATTGTATTTAGCATGGTATATATTTAGCATTAACAAAATTTATTGCATGAATTTCTTGTTACTTGTAAAAATGAAAAAGTGAAAATGTAATATGAAGTTTGTTTGAATATGACTTATAATTGTATGATATACATTATTTTACAAGCATTTAATACTTTGCTCTTTGTTAATTATTTTTTCCTTTTGAGGGTTTTGTATTTTACTTTGCATTATATGTATGTATCTTGGTGTATCTAGCTATTGTTATTTCTATTGTAAATTGGCTTGATAATTTAATGGCATTTTTTAAATAGTTCGACTAGGCAATTTGCCAAATTAGCAAAATATTAACCTTTGGTGTATATTAATCATAGCATGATAAAACAAAGGTAAGCCACTAATTGTTGCCCTTTTGACATTATCTTGGCACTGCTACATCTGACTCTCCCTACACCACAAAACTCCTAAAGCTCTCCATAGTTCTGTCTTGGTGTAAACAAAGTGCTCTGCCATTGAGTCCACATTAGAGGATCAGTGTTGGGTGTCTAGTTTGTTGTTTGGTGTAAAGAACTGATGAATGCTATTTTGTAGAACTAAAACTGGAGGTAGAACACTGATCTCTCATCTGGTTGCACTAAGCGCTTGGTTTATCAACTATCTATCGCAAAGCCTCAAGGTCTTTATTTGGGACAGGGAGGCTCATGAAGAGTAAAGTGATATGTAAATATAACATGATTGCATTGCAAAAAGACATCCATGATCTAATATTGAACGTACTCCAGACCGAAAATAATAGGGAAAATTTGTGCTCTGTGCCCTACTAAACCCTCTGAATTGTCTTCCACAGTGTGCCTTTTGATAGGCAAAGAAAATGAAAAGAAAAAGGAAAATATGACTGTACTGGGCAGAAAAATGATCCCTTTGAGAAAAAACAAAAAAAATTGGCTTGAGAAGCTATATTGCCCTCTTTATAAGGGTCCATATCTCTTGTAATTATTGTAAAATAGAAAGAGTACATATTGTAAAGATTTTGCTTTTCTCTCACTTTGGAAACTATCCATTATTATAGGAAATGTATCATGGCAACCTTATCGGAGTTCCTGATCGGGATGAATTTTCTTACAACTTCATTGTACAAATTTCAGAGTGGCAGAAGGTAGTGCTAACTTTATTTTAAAGTCGTGGCGTCGACTTGTAGTCGAAAGAATAACAAATCTTAGAACAGAGGATTCCTGTACATATGTTTCGATGTGGATTGGAAGGTGGGCAGCAGGTATGCAACATTGACTCCAGTCAATGGGGATTGATATCTCTATATGAAAGAATAAGAAATTCAATACTTCTGTTAGTGTTACTGTAGAAAAGCAAATATCGGAACGCAATGGGACTCATCAAACTATAAGACATGTTTCATTCCTACCTTGTAGTTCAAAAAAACATCAACTGTCTTAACCATTCAATATGCCTAGCAGTTTGAATTGTAAATAGATCACAAACTTATGCAGGATTACCACTCTGTAGACGTCGGATAATGGGAATATTGTGCATTGTGGGAGGCAGTCACACATGTGGCTTGGTACATGTAAATATACATCAGCCCTTATGTTTCTGTAAAATGTGTACAGCGTTTGGATAAGTTACTGACCTCGTCTGCCAGTTCCGGCTCTGACAGCTAGGTGTACAGCAAAGATTTACTCTACCATGACCCAGAATTAACCTACCGAGACAGCATACAACTTGTATAAAAATGTATATCAGAGACAGACACATCATTATGGATCTAACAGAAGAAGCAATTATTTGTACAGATTCTGTGTAGCTTGTAAATTCTCCTTTTATTGTTCTATTTTTTCTTTTTTACTCTGTAATTCTTGTAAGATTTGTATAGGAACACAGTAATGGTATCCTCCCAGATACGTTGCAATCGCATGCTTACCATGAAATGGTTACCGAGCATCTACCCCAGTGTGATATGAGCAATTGAAGCCTGATTGAAAGGAGACAGTTGGGGCGTGTATGATCAAGGCAGAAGCTGGAAGCAGGAAATGCCTCTTGACGATATCCTGTGTTTGGGCTGTTGAATGAAGGTTGGGTCCCTCCGGCCGTCAGGTTCAAAACTAGACCCTAAGACGCGGGGAGGCTACCTCGTGCGCGCGAAAAGAGTCAAGAAACTGGAACTGGAATGCTGTTTTAACACAGGTATCAGAACACATAGTGATGAACTTGTTTTACTTTCTTTTTTATTGCCACTCTTTGAAACAGTTTTCTTCATATGTTTGATAGAATTCTTACTAGCTAATTTGTCCTTGCCATGTTCTTCAAATTTTAAATATTTTATGGTGCTTTTAAAACACTCCTTTACAGTTGTTTTAATCCTCCCTAAAGAAAAATACAGATACAAAGAGAAAATGCAAACATGATATATGAAAGCATTGGTGTAAAAATGGTAAATAGTTTATAGACTTTTGTAAATTACAGAGAAAACTTGCACATAATTTCCACTAAGTATTGGACTTTTGTGACATAATGTAAAAAAAGACGACTTGTAAAAGCTTTGTTACACCATATTTTTTATTGTAAAGAAACAAGAAAATGTGATTTCTTCATTTGAGAAACACTGGCTGCTTTGTGCATAGTATTCTAATGGAAAATACTGTTATTGGCCCGATTTTGAAGGGTATGTGTATTTGCTTATTTAGAGACCAAAATTATGAGGTAAATAAGTACCATATGACATCATGTATGACCATGTAGATCACTACCCTAAGGTCAATGTGTAAATAAGACTTTATAATTTCCAAATGACAAAGTATAGTTTTTCATTTGTATAATTCTTTTGTAATTTAATGTAAAGGCATACTCTCTCCCAGTTCACGATTCCCTGACATTAACATTGTAAAAAGACCAGACTTTATTTGACTCACTTGAAATACATGTAGAGAATGTACAGAAAATTTGGTTCAGAATGAAAATGGGACTGACCCATTTGTACATAGATTATTACGCAACTGATGAAAATAAGAGACACTTTGTGAAGATCGGGAACATTTTTTATTTTTTCCCCGAGTTGGAATGTTTCCTGGAATCGTTCATGATATCAAATTATTTTGTAAGAAAAATACAACAAAGAGCAGCTTTGCATTGTAATTATTTTCTTCCTGAGTGCACGTCTTCAGCCATAAGCAAAAAAAAAAGGGGGGGTGGAATCTAAAATGATCTGTTCTTCTCATGTAATATGAAACTGAATTTGTGCTTATGGAGCA